>JAUTXX010437628.1:1614-12780 GCA_032273605.1 Panulirus laevicauda
GAGAGAGAGAGAGAGAGAGAGAGAGAGAGAGAGAGAGAGAGAGAGAGAGAGAGAGAGAGAGAGAATATCAATATTTCGGCTCCAGTGATCATGAAAAATTGCCATGGGCGTAACGGTAGAATGACGACAAACACATAATTACATCAGTGGTGGTTTGGGCCGTCCCCAGTCCTAGTCACCCGAGGGTAAAGAAATCCCTTGAAAAACCCTGTCGGTTGGTGAGGCAGGCTCGTGTGTGTATGATTATGGACGTAGCCTGACCACAGGGAGAGAGAGAGAGGGTCTGTAGTCGGGCCAGGATGGACGGGCGGGAGGCGGGTGGTGAAAGGTTGGGAAGATGGGTCTAACGTGGACACAGATCGTGGATGTTGGACCTTCAGGCTAGCGTTAACGACCGGGACCGGAGGAAACCCAGGATGGAATCAGCGATGTTGTGTGTGGGAATATTCCGTCGGGCGGACGCTCCTCCGTCAGGCGGGTTGTGATGGTCGAGGACCAGAGGAGGGGGGGTCAGGAGGTAGTGATGGTGTGGTTGTGCAGATGATGTATGGCGAGATGTGAGGGTCGTTGGAAAGAGATGTTGAGACGCAATCGCTTTACCATCACGCGCTAGCCGGTCTGATATGGTGCTTCTTGTTATCTCTGTGTATATTACGAGTGTTCCATGTTCTCAACAGTGCTGTAAGAGGAAGGGCAAGGGGCAACTGGGGTGAGGGGGTTAGGGTAAGTATACAGCAGTCCCTCTGACGTGCTCGCCAAGTCTTCGTCGAATTAATGACGTTTGCTATGTTGATCTCAGAACCATGGCATGTCTACGGCCAGCCTGCGACCCTCGTGTCGTATGTCAAGTTCAACTTGATAACAAAAACAGTTTGGAAGTATATAATGTAGAGTCTATCACGTTCGTATCCAGTCACGTTTGACCTGAGGTAGTCTCGTGCAGAACAGTTTAGTATAAACCTGCCAACCACCATCCCGTTAGGACGCCTCCATAGACCAGTAATGGTGTGTAGTCAGTCGATAAGGTAATAAGTCTGTGGGACCGCTGATGCTAGTGCCGGGCCAATATTTCCCACTTGATGGTAATTCGCAACAGCTTCGAGGCATCCCCTTTTTGGATTATATCAGTCGTTATTTGTTCTCCGTCCGCCAGGTTTCTTGCATTCTTTGTTCATGGAACGTGTTTTTCCGTCCCCACTGTCATGAGGTCAGGTGTCGGTTTGACTCACAGTTCATGAATTCGATTTGTCGGATGGCGTTGCAGTATGCATTTACCACTGTGGACAGAAAGAGGAATTTCGTAAACATTTTGTTTTCGTGCTGTTATAAGAACCTCCCTCCGTCCCGTCGCATGATACCGTTCAAATGGTCATTCAGTCACATTTGATTTAGTTCTTATTTGGGTAAAAAAAAATTTTTATTACAGGGATGTGTCACCAATGATGTGGCGTCCGTCATCGCGTCACTGATGGTACGCTGAACCACGGCGATGTTGTATCACAGATTTGTCTTCCCCGAATATTTTTGAAGAGTTGATGTTATTTATGGTCGGGGCCATCATGGCTGATTTTACCATCTTTCTTACCGGGCGTAATGTCTGCTCGGGCGCACCTTTTGCCCATAGTAAGAATGTTTTTAACTTTCCCCACCGTATTACGTAAGCACTTTATTCAGCCCTTAAATTGTATATGAATATTTAATTTCTTGAAGAACAAGGATGGAATAGCTCTGAGTTACTCCAACGGAGCCCATAACTTGAAGATGAATGTTGACAGGAGATTATCAGTGGCAAAGACACACTGTACTTCCTGCTGATGATGACGTCAGTTGGGAAAATGTGAAGTAACGTAGAGACAGACGCCTGAGGGTGTCGCTGCTCTGGAGGCACGACTGACTGGTCATGATGACTGCCTGGATCACAGCTTTGAATGACTCTTGGTTGTTGTTGATGCTTCAGGTGGACGGGCTGAACCGAGTGCCACACACTCACTAGCTCAGGGGAAGTGGAATTGGTTATATTTCCTGATGTGAAGATGACAGTATTCATTTTCAGGAGGATGAACTAGAATGCTACTACTACTACTACTACTACTACTACTACTATTACTACTATTAGTATCATTAATATGGAACCCCATGACCCCTTATCAAGGGCTCTTGCAGCTTCAAGGCTGCGCTGCGCACAGTAGCATGGACAGGAGGGACTTCTTTTTGAAGCGAGTTTTTTTTTTTTTTTTTTTTTACCAGACTCTACTCATGTCACCTGATGATGGCGCGACCTTGCCAGCGGTGACTCTCCACTCATGGTGTTCCCACAAGCAGGCGGAGTCCCGGGTATACCTGCACCAGGCTATACATCATCAAATAAGTGACCTCATACACGGAGACGTTCCGTAGGGAACAGCCATGAAAGCAACGCTCGTTTCAGGATAACCCGGAGTTGCTCTGACCATTTACTGCCACACTCACGCCAGGTGTCTGCTGTGCGTGCACTGCGGCCCAAGACACTCGACTACCCCTGATCCTGTTTATAGGGAATGATTTGCATGTTGGAATCCCGAGTGTGTCCTTAAGGATTAATGGCAGGAGGAAGCCCATATCTCGAACCACCAGGAAGCTGCTGCCAGTCACACTAGGACGTCATGGGCATTTGTGGCAAGAGCAACGCTTGATCAAGAACCCTCCCTTAAGGTAGGTTCAGCCAACGGACGATGGCGTAAGAACTGGTGGCAGGAGGAACCCCCTTATCTAGAGCCCCCCCACCCGAGGGGTTCATCCCTACAAGGACGTGTGTGTCAGGAGCGACGTCTTGGGAGCCGCACTTGAGGCCCGTCACTGGCTCCGCGCTCATTATAATGGCTGTCTCCCTGAACCTTCTTGTGTCAGCTCTGATAATAACATTCCCGCTGGAGGCCCCAAGCCTCGGACCTCCTCACACTAAGGCCGCCTCATTCTAAGATTTTGGATTTGTATTGTTCATTTTCGATGTATATGATGTATGTATATATACTTGAACTCCTTTTTATATACCATTTAATTCCCATATGTATATACTAGAAAATTTTGCCCAGGGCGAATTTGTGATTTGCTAGACCAGTGTAGTATCAGTGTAGGATTACGATGAATATATATACAGTGTACCATCACCAGTGTTATTTTTAATGATCATTAACCATTTACGAGCTTTTGTTGTCGCATCAACAATTGTAAAACACTAACGACCATTGTCCTTGGGTAAAGGAAGATATATCTTAAAGTTAGCAACCCAATTTTTTTACTTACACCTCAGAATATTCCTTGCATGTGGCGGATACTGTGCAAGAGAGACCAATTTGTTTGAGACTCAACTTTCTGAACTTGGAACAACTTGTAAGCTATCAGTTCGCTCTGCCATCGTCAACGGATCCTTGACATCGTAATCGCAAGAATTTTCAATGTGCTTTGAGGCATCTCATCGTGTCTCGTTACCTTGTTATGACAACAGAACTCAACAGAAGACGACAAACATCCTCAACCTAATAACGTCTCAGTGAAATGCCAGAGACCACATTCTCTCATAGTATAAGAAAGATGATCCATGTACCTTCCTTTTACCCACGAAGGTTTTTTTTTTTCTTCTAATATTGTCAAGTTAATTAGAAAGTAGCTGATAACGAAATGTGTTAAGCATTTCAGGTTTTACAATCTGGTCTTAAGATTAGGCTGATTCAAGATGACTGTGAGCATATTGGCAGTTCTAGTAATGGAGAGTGAAGTGTATACCACGTTCACCATACTTGATATTTTTACAGTATTTGGTTACCACAGTGTGAGCAGATAGTATCACACGGTCACCGGATACCCTCGCTCACTCATGGTACGTTTCGGCTGAAATACGTAATCATGGTGGAAGTATAAGATCGGTGCGGCCACGGTGCTCACGCGGTCCCGTGGCACACACACCTCACGGTACACTGCTCCTCCCGGTTGAAGTCATTCCACACAGTCCCCCAGGTACGCACAGTAGCCCCCGGTACCCGTACACTCAACACAGTCACGCGTTACACAGACTCGCGTGGTGGACACGGTAGGACGCACACATGTGGCACGTACCCGGGGTGAATGTCTGTTCCTCGGGAGGCACTTGGTATTCCCGTCCCATGCGTACCTCGGGGACTGAAGAGCTCGCGTCGGATTTATCAGGAGACAGCGGGGATGGAAGATGGTTTCATAATGCACGAATTTGGGAGCATGTATGAATGTTTATAACCTTACTTGTAGTAAGTTTATTCTTGAAGACTTATAGAATATTTTCCAGCACACCTGCACTCAACACACACACACACACACACACACACACACACACACACACACACACACACACACACACACACATATGAAGATAATTCATTACATATATGACAAAGGAAAATGTTTAAGAGATGAGGCCCAGCGAGTGTAAAACTTCTGCCTACAGTGTAAAGAGGTACTTTCCTACACATCCTGAGGTTCTTGATGTGGAAGGTACTGGAAAAGATAATCAGAAAGCAAATGTATGATTTCCTGCAGATGAGAAATAACCTTACTCAGAGCCAGCATGGTTTCAGAGACAGAAGGTCTTACATGACGAACGTCTGAGATTTCTACAAGAGAGGGAGCTCAGCATTGGACAGAAGAGAAGGCTTGGTGGATTGCTTTTATCTGGACCATCGGAAAGTATTTGACGCTGCACCATATAGGAAGCTAATGAAGAAGCTGTATCAACAGGCAGGAATAAGGGGCAGATAGAAAATGATTATAGAAAGATGATTATATTAGTGGAAGGGAGTTCAGGACGCAGAATGAGTTGAGATCATCCGCGGAGTGCCACAGGGTTCTGTTCTGGGTTATTACCCTTCATGACTTACGTGAATGACTTGTCAGAAGTTGTGGATTCCAACCTGAATATGTTTGCAGATGATGCAGTAGTCATGAAGGAAATGAAAAGCATGACCTTGTGTGTGGGACCTTGACAGACTCCAGAGTTGGTCAGATACATTGTTGATGCAAATCAACCCGAGTCAATATAAGTAATGAGATTGGATCATAGAGAAAAAAGGCCTGGATATGAATGTTATCTAACAGGAAACAGACTTCGGGAATCTGTGTATGAGAGAGAGGCTCTGGAGTCGACATCGTCCCAAACCTGTCGACAGTCGTACCTAAGGGGATTAATTAGGGGAACCAACTGTGTGCTGGGAACTACTAGAATTAAGGGCTGTGTTGATGGTGACAGTGAACTGGACTCAGAAGCTGTGTTGATGATGAGAGAAGGGGAAGGTGTTTTTTTTTCTCCTCTCGTGGCTGAGTGACAGCTTGGCACTGTGGTAGGAGAGCAGAGAGCCTGGGCATCACATCTGACACATGAATGTCTGCAGCGTTTTTGTTAAGTGTGTATTTTTGCGCCGTCTTGGCAGGAAGCTAGTGTTGCTGGTGCTGCTGCTGCTGCTGCAAGATAAGGAAGCGAGGGACGCTGCTGGAGATTTCTCTGGGTGACACAACTTCCGTTTATTGTGACACATAGGGTTTTATGCGGATAGCAATCTCTTTGTTCTTGGGTTTGGAAGGGCTAGACGGCGCGTTCCTCGAACACGACGGCGTTACCTTTGAGCACAACGGTGCGTCCTTTGCGTAGGAAAGTGCAGCTTTTGACCTGACCAGTATGGGTCATGTCAAAGGCCAGGGTATCGTATTTTAAGGATGGCATCATCATGCTCAGGTATGATACCGTCGTGCTTATGAATGGTACCATCGTGCTTTAAGATGGCACTATCGTGCGTTACGATGGAACTGTCGTGCTTTTGGATGTTACTGTCTTGCTCAAGGGTGTTGCCGTCGTGCTTAGGGATGGCACACTCGTGCTTTGGTACCTTCCTGCTTAAGGAGATGGTACCGTCGTGCTCCAGGGGTCAGATATGAAGGAAGTGATGGGGGGATGTGTAAGACGTGTGGACGCATGGGGTAGAATACTAATGTGAGAGGTGGACGACTCACGGCACCCACCCCTCCCTCACTACACGGATGTGACAGCATCGTTAGTATGGAGGAGAAGATTTTGTTTTTTGTCGCCTTTTGAATCTCCTCTGTGCTAATACGACAGCAAGTAGATAACCCTTGTGGCGTTCAGATTGAAGAATTTTTTTTTCTTAGACGATGTGACGTACTGGGAGGTAATAAGCGTTAGTGTCAGTTGAAGATGAGTGAAAAGAAGTTTGTTTTTTTAATATAATACGTTTTTCTCGTACTTCTACGCGGTATTGCAGTGAATAATGATAGTATTCATGTGAGATTCTTTTGTTGTTGATATCATTAAGTGTATTTATCGTTTAATCTCTGGTGCTGTAGTTATTGCTGACACACATGGATTAGTATTACTAGTAAGATAGCATGAGGAGGGGTTGTTTTGTTTACCATGTAGGTATGGTGCCGCTTGACCGGTGAAGTGGATGAGGGTGTACGTAGGAAGGACGAAAACATGAGACTTGAAGTCCATGGTGAAGTTAACTATTATAGGGCATTGGTAATGTCCTTAGGCCCTAATCTTACTTGCGGTAGAGACAATATGATGAAACCTTGGAAGGCACTTCCCCACCCATTACCTGTCCGGCACAACATCCAGCAGGTAAAAATCAACGAGTAGTATGGAGAGAGGATACTGCCATGGAAATTTCATGGGAAGGTGCGAATGGAAAACGTCTCCTACGCTAACTGCTCTTGGGTTCTCTGGGAAGGAGGTTCTTAAATAAAACGGGGCCGGGCAGGTTGGAGGAATAGCTCGATTTTAAGACTTTAGATTGAAGTGTCTCTTTTATTTTTAAAGAATTGAATTGCTGATGATAGATATTTCTGAAGTGCTTGCCCGGGCTGTGATATGGAGGTATTGATAGTCTTTACATTGACAGCACCTGATGGTAATATCTTGCAGTGTTCCACAACTCTGCATCTGAAATTTGTTTGCCACGTCTCCTTCCTTTGAAGTTCATACCGTTATTTTGGTCTGTGAGTCGGATGTCTAATGTGAGGAAGTTTTTGCGTGTGGTTGAAATCATTTCGTGGTTTGATAACTCCTCAGAGTTTGTGCATTCTTCGAGAAAATATCTTGAGATATTCTTCTGAAGTCTCGTTTATGAGGGACAGAATTAGCTTTGTTGCTCTTCTTTGAATTCGTTTTTAGCTTATCATCATCTTTAATGAAGTTTCTTAACCAGAATTAAACCAGCTCAATCTGAATGAGGTCAAATGAAGGTGTTATAAAGAGTGAGTGTTGCATCCTTCATTTTATGATCTATATTTGTAACTAAGAAATCTTTCAGTCTGTTGGGTCACTCCGATTGAGCCGAAGCCGACTTGGGCTTTTCGAGGTCTGGTTTTGCAGGTCTTGGCCTCGGCTTCGTGATATTCTAAAAGGCCGTCCCATGTGTGCTGCATTCCAAGGTCTTTTTCTCTTCTCGTGCTTCAAATACCGGTGATGGTTTACCGAGCATTTTTTTAGTGATGTTTTATAATTTTTTTTTCTCGCTGTACTTCATTACTTCACGTCTTTGTTCACTGAAGTTCATCTACCATATTTACCGTACGTTTGACCATTCCATCAGATGGTCGTCTTTCGACTGGGCGGAATATCCTAATTTTCCGTCGTCGGTAGATGTCTCCATATCCTCGGTGAAGGTGATGATAAGATATGGGTGCTAGGACTGAGCATTTTGGTTCCCAGTCTGTCACGTTGGGCCAGTCTGATGCTCCCCTTGCGTTCTCTATCTTAGAACCATGTGATATGTTCGTAGATGCAGTTTCCTATGCTGGGAGTGTTGATTTGTACTTACCAGTTTTTTCATGTGGTGCTTTATCGAAAGCATTTTGAAATTCCATTTTTGTTCGATTCGGTAAACATGAGCTGTTTTTTCGAAACCAACGTTGGTAATCGTGCATCGTTTTATCACTATAAGTTTAACGATTCTCTCCCTCATTATTGCCTCGAACAGTATTCCTAGAAGCGAAGTGAGGCTGATTATCAGGACGGTAGTTCGAAGTACGTTTCTTCTTTGATTAGCGTTACACTATCAAGTCTCCAGTCAACCATTTCTTTCCCTGCTTGTAGCGACACGTTTAACATACTGGTGAGAGGGGAATGTTATTTGCCGGCATACTTCCCTCGCGTTTCTGGTCCAGATGTTATCACGACCAAGTTTAACTTATTCACATTTCGCTTTTCTAGATATTCAAGTTCATCATTTTGAATGTTATGCATGTGTGATTTCCTCGTCTTCTGTCCCTAGAAAGACTAAACGTTTATCGTTGGTAATACAGAATTGCAGAATGGTTTTGTGGGAAGGAAATGCCTTTCTTTATTGCTGATTAAAGATTTATGATTGTATCTCTATGAGTTTTCTTGCTTCGTATGTATGATGGAAACTCTTTAGGTTTCTCTTCAAGTTATGAGGAATTCCTTTCCTAGATTTTTTTTTCCACTTATCATCTCTGTAATTCTTATAGATTTTATGATCCTCATTGCCACTTGATTTAGATTTCCTCATACGCATTTCTTTTGTGTTCAATTAGATCATTAATTTTTCTTGGTCATCCGGCCTGATGTGTACATTCCTCTGACTACTGCTTTTCAAATTTTTGGCCACGTTCCCTCTCTTTAGGCGTAGTACTAAATTGTACTTACTCGACATTATGTCATCTGTGCCCACGTCTAAGTTTACATTGCTAGTGTCCTGCTCACTATTACTTAGCGTTTGCCAGAACCTAAAAGCTAATCAGATCCCTTTTTGTGGGCATCGCAAAATCTATTATTTTTCATTTCTCACTGGGTCTGGATCCTATGATATACTAAGCAGTCTTCAGTAAAATCCATTTGTCTGTTGCCCTCGTGGTCTCATGATGTGAGATCCCAGGTAATGCTGGCGTTGGTAAGACTTCCTGTTGTTATTGCTTCTATGTTGTATTTAAAGAATAAATTTCTACATATTAAATACGTACGTTTTCCACGTATTGTTTCGTACACTGGTCCAAATTTTGATGATGTCTTCTTATTCTAAATCTCGGTACAGTGAGCCGTATGCATTGATATTAGTTTTCCTTGCCCTGATGATATTTAGCTTTTATTGACACAGAGCGTAACACCTTCACCTTCCTTTTCCGGATGATCTCCGCTGAAAACCTTATAAAAGATCTTAAGATCAAGGTGAGCTGGATATTTCCACGCTTCGGATAAGCACGTGAGTGAGGAACATCTAGAAATCAGGGTGGCAGATGTCTGGTGCATGTTTGCAAACCTCTCCTTATTGCTATCATTGCTTATAAGTGGTTATATGAAGTATTTAAACACGTTTTGTTGCAACTGTGATATCAGGCTTTTCTGGTATAGCATATGATGTTAGTTTCGTCAAGTTTCATCTTCTAGTGTTGGTGTAGAAAAAAAAGCAAAAAAACCCAAGATTTTCTTTGAAATTACAAGGTGTTGTGTGTCACAAACCACGGAGGTAAGACCCTCAGTTAGGGGGGGGTCTTTGCACCCGCCTCGTCACATGCGGTTTTACCAGATCAGTCTGGCGGCTGACTTTATGGGTTGACATGACTTGTTTTTAAATTAGCCTTCTTAGCCTTTGTGCAGCCTGCCCAGTTTTACGTCTAGAATCCTGTCTGAGTTTGTGGTGCGAACCCCAGTTCATATTTAGGCCAACTTATGCAAACCGTCTTTTGTCACCGCTAAAACTAATCCACAAATCTATGTACATGATCGGCTTTCTTTGTCCTGCAAATACCCTCAAGATTTGCAGTAGATACCTTACATTCTGCTATTTGTTACCGATCCTACATCTCGCTCGGGAAGTGGTCCCATCACCACAAACTTCTTGTGGCTGTCCTTAAACTTCCTGATGAATGCTCTATGTTTTCCTTGGATCTCCTCACCACTGACCGAGACCACGTTGTTTGTCCCAGTCTAGACACGGGACACTGTCGTCTATAGTCTCCCTGTCGTCTATAGTCTCCCTGACTATATCTTGCATCTTATTTGTTTAGTCTTCCAGCTTACTCCCTGGGTTAACGCAACCTCTTCTATTTGTTCCCGCTACAAAGTCCGCGTCTTAATGTCTAACTAAAGATTCCCCCCGGAAAAAAAAGAAAGGTGAAGTTAGGCTCATCTTAGATTTTATCTCCCCATGATTTAGATATACTGCTAGCCTCTGTTGCCGTCTCTCCTCCTTCTTGTGTTGTATTCGGAGGTCTTTTACCCCCCCCCCCCCCCCCACGACTTTGGCCGAGTCTATCCCACTGCGATGGGTCGTTGGTTCGACCAAGTTGCTGGAGGCCACCGCCCGCAGGCTCCATTTAACCACCACAGCCTAGTTTATGTGGTACACTTTGTCCATACTTATCCAGGGCCGCCTTGAATGTCTCCTGTGTTAGACCTCGTAATGTTTTTGATGGCCGAAGGCAATGTCTTAACTAGTCTTAGAGCCCAGGATGATGAAGTCGCTTTCTCTCATTTGTGCTAATATTCCTCGCAGTGGTAATATTTTACGGAGTCTTCCATGCTTTTCATGTTAACAGGAAACTGCTTTTGTGTATGCGATGGGAGCAATGCCTTCCAGGACAAAACGGAACTGTTATTATTTGTAAGTTGGGAGCAATGCCTTCCAGGATGTTCCAAGCGTAAATAAATTTATGGTCTACGTCTCCCGTGTGTGTTCCAGAGAGTATTGTCTCAGTGAGTTCAGTCATTTTCATCCCAGATCCTTTTAGCATGTCACTGTGGGTCGTGAAAGATCTTTTAACACTCTCCAAATCAGCAGTTTGTATGCCACACTGAAAGGCGATATTACCACTCAACAGTGTTCTTTTTTGTGAGAGTATTAGTACCATGAAGAGCGTTATGGTAACACTGGTTTTTCCTCTATTGTCGTGAAGATCCGCAAGATTCAGCTTATCATCTTTTTTTGGAAGAGTCAGAGTCGTTGCATTGTTCGCTGAAGGTAAAGGTCGCCAAGACGTTATTACTCCGAGATGCTTCGACTTCATCATTCTCATCTGACACGTTCTGCTTTACTACTGTGACGCGCCACGGTCACAATTTTATCCAAGGGCTTGTGTAACATCTTCGCACGTCGCTTCATCATTTGGTTTGTTTTCCAGTGTCCC
>JAUTXX010437739.1:2347-12779 GCA_032273605.1 Panulirus laevicauda
CGTTGAAACGGTTCGTGGACGGGATGGTGAGGGAGGGATGGAGGGACAATGCACAGGTCTTGGAGTGTGAGGTGAAGCCTTACAGTTAAGTCTTGATGAGGGACATGGAAGGTGGAACAGTTGCTCTTGGCAGTTGGCATAGCCCTTGTGGGTAGACTGGAGAGTGGAACTGCAGAAGTTGGTGTGAGAAAGTTTGGGAAACAGTGCAAAAAAAAATGGGAAGTCTGACTTAAGCATGAACGACGAGTAAGGCAATGAGGTGCTGCTAGCAATAACGGGTGAAAAAAGATGGTTTGCTGCTAGCAATTAGCCAATGCGAAAGGATAGTCTAAGCAAGAACCTAAAGGAGAAGTTTCCCAATGGAAGAGAAGTGCCACAAGTTACTAGAGAATTGGACGAGGCGGCTGATAGAACCATGGGAGCTAAAGTGAGTTGAAGAAAGGGGCTAAGGTCTTGGTTAACATTAAGGAAAGGCTAGTGTAAGGATAGAGATGAATACATTTGAAGGCCTGATTATTCCAATCGTGTTGTAGGGATGCGAGACTTGGGCCTTGCATGTAAGAGGAAGGAAAAATGGTGGATGTACTGGAAATGTGAGGAGCCTGAGGGAGACATGTGATGTGAGGTGGGTTGATCGTGGGAGGGAAGACATTCTCAGAGAAGGAGGAGGTGGTGGTGGGTGGTAAGCACAGTCTTACTGAGAGGGCTGACCGAGGGGTCCGTGGGGGATATGGCTCGGGGCATCTAGACTGAGTACGAGAGAGAGAGAGAGAGAGAGAGAGAGAGAGAGAGAGAGAGAGAGAGAGACGGGGAAAAATAGATGAAAGGATGGAGTGATGGAAACTTATGGTTACTGGGGCTGATAGAATCAACAGGGCAAGGTAGAGGTGTGCGTTGGATTAGAATGAATCTATCGACATGGTTCTGTATATGGACACTGACGTGCTGTCACTTGGCTTAACCAGGGCATATGAAATGGTCAGAGGAATCCATGGGGGCCTAGTTTTGGTGCATTATTCACAACAGCTAGAGATTGGGTGTGAGCAAATGAGGCCATTGCTTTGTCTGTTCCTGGCACTGCTCTTCTAACAGGGAAATGGCAAACACATATGAAAAGATAATTAATTTCTGTAATAAGAGTGACAACTATGATAATAGTTATATTAATAACTCAGTTCAATGATAATTCAATTTGACAAAAAAAGATAAGATTGAAGGACATTTTGATATGGAATTGCCAGATTAAGGGATGAATTGTGAAGATATATGAATTTTTGAAAAGCAGAGTAATATTGTAGATGTTTAATGTGCAGCTTTTTAAGAGTCAGTGAATGGCATATAGTCTATTTATTGTACTATATGTTGTGTATGCCCATGGTTTGTTCACCCCTTAAATTTAAGTTACTTTTAGCTTTAATCTGAGATTCCTTTGTAATGTTTGGAATTCCAGAATTAATCTAGGCAAGGCCTCCCAAACATATCCCTGTATATAAAAGACATATTCCTGTAAGGAATTGCATAAGGTGTTGAATATGATGAGAAAAAAATGCTTCCTCAGTGGGATATGAAAATTAATTGCAGGCTACAGTTTACCCAGCAAGGAAAAAAAAGAATCAAAAGAAGTTTGAACATAGACCATAAACCAAAAATGTCATATGAAACCTGAGACAAAGAAGAGCCATCATTGAGATAGAAAAACAATACTGTTTTATTCTTTCAGGCTTGTTCGCAGTTTTCTGCATTAGCAAGGTTGCACAGGGAACAGACAAAGAAAATTCTCATTCACTTCCATTCATTTCTTAATTATCGTGTGAACTGCATTGAAATACAGCCTCTATTAACAACCAGGCCCCATAGACCTTTCTGTGGTTTCCCTCCAGCTGCTTAATATACCCTGGTTCAGTCCATTGACAGCATTTTGCTCCATGTACTCCACATCACTCCAATTCACACTATTCTGTGTGTCTCTTTTTGGCCTTTTGCATATTCAGACCCTGAGCAATCAAAAACTTACTCTTTTCTTACATTTCCAAGAGGTTGTGTTGAAATTGTTTGGACATATGGAGAGAATGGAGGAGAAAAAGGGAGACCTCTTTCACCTTGTCCACCTCCACTTCTTACACATATATCCTCTTTGTCAACCATCTTCGTTCTCTCCATATATCCAGACTTTTTCAGCACACTGTTTTCAGGCATTTCACCTGTACTTTCTTCATTACCCCTCTCCTTACCCTTTCATTTCTTACTTGATCGACTCTTCTCACACCTTATATTGTTCTCATACATCCTCATCTGTAGCCTGCGACTCACACACATGCATTACCATCTGGACTAGTATACCCACATACATACCCCATTTTCCCTCTTTTTCACACATTCTCAGTGCTCCCAGGACTTTCACCCTTTCACCCACGATATGACTCATCTTATCTTCCATGGTTCCACTTGCTGCCATGTCCACTCCCAGGTATCTGATATACTTCCAAGTTTTCTCCATTCAAACTCTCTTTGCACTGCTAAACCTTTTAACTTTACTTTTATCCACATTTACTCTCAACTCTCTCTCCTTTCATATACTACTTTCGTAAACTCAGATGCCAACTTTTGCTGTTTCCCAGTTGAATCTGCCAATACCACCATGTCATCAGCAAACAACTGACCCTCATATTGAGCTCCCTCACCTCAACAGGTTGTGTATTTTCCCATTTCTCCAAAACCCTTGCATATACTTCCCTCACCACCCTTTCCATAAACAGATTAAACAGCCATGGTGACATGACACACTCTTGCTACAGATCCACTGTCTCCTGGAACCATTCACTCTCCCCTGTATTCATTTGCACATGTCTTCCTCTTTTGATAAAACTCCTCACTGATTCTAGTAGCTTTCATCCCACATGATATACTCATAACTTCTCTATTATCCCTCTCATGTGCTTTCTCCAGATCCATAAGTGCCTTATCAAATCCTTCTTTTCTTAGTATTTTTTCACACATATTCTTCTAAGCAAACACCTGATCCACATATCCTCTGCCATTCTTGAGACCAGTGTTTGGTCATAGGGGGAACTACTCACTCTCCTCTTTACCTACTTGCACACATCTTACTCTCGTGATAAAACTCTTCTACTTCTATAGCTTTCCTTCCACATCATATATCTGTAACACCTTCCACAAAACATAGTCATCATTCTTCTCATATGCTTTCTCCAGATCCATAAATGCCATCTACAGATGCTTCTTTTTCTCTTTTGCATTTTTTACACATTTTCTTCGAAACAAATACCTCTGCTACTCCTGAAACCACTTTTTTTCTTACCATTAAGGGTAATACTTTGCAGTGCCAACAGGAAATTCTCTCTAAGTTTAGGTTAGGGGCCATGCCTCTAAGGATTTTCAGTGTGATTAATGATATACTTCTCTTGTTTGTGATTGCAGATCCAAGTAGTTTGGATTCTTTACCAAAATGAATATGGAATGAAATGGAAGCATTTTTTGTTTGAAGGTGTGATAAGAGAAGTTGGTATCACTTGATAGATCAACTTGGTGAACAAAGTGGAAAAGTAAGAAGCATTTTATGTGTGGGAGGCTGTAGTTCACTTTAACACATTGGCATAGGTTGAGAATCTGAAAGAGTGACGTTAGAAGCTGCTTCTACATGATTTTTTAAGGTGGAAGTAGAAGTAGAGTACTGATAGATATATAGATAGGTTGATGGATAGACAGGTAGTCAGATAGATAGATAGACATATAGGTAGTTAGAAGACTCATATGATGCTAAGGAGTGAAAGGGAACTCTCCTGGCTTCAGAACTCTCTACATGATCCATTGGAATATTTTAGTTTTTATTATTACCACCACCTAGTATTAATATTTTGGTAATGGTCACTTCGTGAAGATGTCATCAAACTTGTTATCTGGGAAAGTCTCCCCTTCTTACATAAAGATTCCTTCTTTATTAGCTAGCTATGTGAAAATTGATTCATGCTGATAAGCATTGCATTTCTCTGCTTTACATAACTGAAATATATGATTCTGAATATTTGATGTTAGTCTTCTTTGTAGATCCTATGACTATTAGCACAGCTGCTTTCACAAGATTTACCATATAGTTCAGTGGTTTCGAAATGTATCATCGTATAATCTAGATACAATTGCCTGCCAAGTTTAATCTTCATATTAAGAATCCATTTGACGTAAAGGTTCAGGTCATTGACCTGTATGTTTGTATCTACATTATCTTGTGTCTTTACTCACAGTATTTTCTCTGTAGTTATTTTTATGATATAAAAGGTAAAAGTAGTAGTAGTTTGGAACATTGGTTAGGAAAATTAGCTAGAAACATAGGTATAAGTAGTTGGTAGGAGCATTAAGTAGAAGCCTCTGAAAACACTGTACTAGAGTTGCCCTCTGCTAGTGGCCTGTTAAGTGTGAGGCACTAAAGTTCAATAGCCACCCCCTTGAGGGAGTTCCCAAAATGATTGGGTATCAAAGATATAGGTAGAGTGATGGGTTTGACCAAAGTGAGTGATTTTCAGATATTGTGTTTCTCATATTGATATGAAAAGCAAAATCCATCTTACTGCTCTGGTGGCAGTATTAATGAGAAGCATAGTATAAAATGGTGTTTTAGTCAGATTGATAAGTAGGTTGTCAAAATTTTAGTCCTTGACTAACATTTTGGATAGGAAAATTCTTAAAATTCTTATGGTAATCTTTTTTTTCCAGCATTTTCATTTTTTTCTTAATGCAGAATTACCAAATTATTTCGGTTAGATTAACCATATGATGAAAACACTTGAGTTCACCTATTCTGTTGTAGCTGTATGAGTGTGTCTTTAGTGTGTCTTTAAGTGCATTCATTTTGCACTTTATTATAGCTTTCATAGTCTCATATGGGCCAGTTTATTTAAGCAAAACCTAAGAATTAAGTCATTTTAGTATGTATTGAATGATGTTAAAGTGGCAACCTTTAAAGAGAAATGAATTAATTACATGTAACTCATTTGGTTCTTATGTTTGTAAAACAATTATCAGTTACTTCTTTTGGTTAAGAAAATGATATACACATAGTATATATTGTTATTTGTGTTAATTTTACCTAATCTTCTACAGCTCATTCATTTGTTTACTTTCTGTATAAGTATTTGATATACATCAAGTAACATCAACTGGAAAAAATCTAAAATGAAAGTAAATATAGTGACTATCGTACACTGGTATTGGAAGCTGTCTTCTTATTCCCTATGGTCATCCAGCGACTAGGCTACCAACGTGAGGACTGGATCTGCTAGGATGTTTGATTTTTATAGTTCTCAGTCTGTTAAATGTTATATATTATACAGCCTTGGTCTGTTACACCTAGAAGGATATTGTTCTATTTTTTGTTTCTCTCTTTTTTTCTTCCCAAGGGTATTCTTCAGATGTGCCAGTACCTTTATAAGGGTAAATGAATGTAGGCTTCTTACATTTATAATATTTTTTGTAATGTATTCTGTAGCACCTTTGCTTTTCACTGGATTTGATTTGTAGTTCATTTTTTGTCTGCCATTCCTATATGGGATTACCTTACTCAATAGATTCTAAGATAGGACTCCCAATTTTGTTTTTTTGTTTGCATATGGAATGTAGGCATTAACAGAATAAAAGGAAGTTTTTGTTGTGACATATTTCATGAAAATTCTTGTTTTTTGATATTGAATTTAGATATATTGTAAGGCTCTGTCAGTTAAAATATCTTTTATAATGATATCAGAGCAAAATGATATTATTTTATTCTTTTTCTGAGCACTGATGGCTCCGTTTTAAGAAACACCAAGTTTTTATATTCTTAATGTGCCTTATAAGTTTTCTGCTTGACTTTGAAAATACTTGAATAGGTAATATTATGACCAACTACATCAGAAAACATAAAAATAACGAAATGGATAAACTTACACTGGAAGGCTTGACAGATCATTTGCTCCATTCTCTCATCACTGACATTTTCAGGAAGAATCATTGAATATCGCCTTATCAAGAGTCAAATGTATATCCTGATAAAGTGTTTTATATTGAACCCATGTTGTTTTGAATATAGTCCACACATTAGAATTGGAATATAACTTCCCCTTAGGATTGGAATGTAACTTCCCCTTATCAAAGAGCTCTCAGTTAAGAAAACATAATTTTTCCAGAACAACAGATCTCCAGGAACTTAACCCTGTAATACTGTGAGGAGCTCTGTATTATGATGTCTCATGCCTATTTTTTATAAGAAGCATTATAGCTAGTAGTCGCTCATAGTATATCATAGTATATCACTGTATTTGAGAAAGGTTGACATTTTCTAGCTCAGCTATTTTTCTAGTTGTAGTTGGTTACTGTATTTTTACAAAGTAGTATTCCAGTAGAGAACATTAGGTAGATACATTAGGTAGAAATAGTCCGTAGGAAGATTAGGAAGGAGCCTCTTACAACACTGCGCTAGAGTTGTTCTTTAGTCAGTGATCATCAAGGGTGAGGCACTGTTGCCAAGACCACCCTCTTGATGGTGTTTCTGAGGGGAACTGGCTTTAGAGATATAGATGGGTAGACGGATAGATAGATAGAAGACAAAAATGCTTTGATTTGTTTTATCATTGGATTTTCTGTTTGAGGTTTTACACATTTGCACTACCCTTCCAATCTTTCATTTTGTTTTCATATTCAACTGTCCCATTTGCTGTGTTTGCCATAGGATAGGTCACATCGTATTATTTGTAATCCTATGAAAATATTTACACATTCTATGTGTGAAGTAGCAGATGAGTATGTTGGATTCATATAAACTAATGTTGGGGGACAAAAGAGATATGTCCAGAAGACATTATTTCCCTTTCAGCTTGTACTTAGATGTACGTTGGTAACTTTGTGATTAGGTTCTTGGAAACGCCCAGGAATCTAGGGAAAAAAGTGTTTGCATGCCCTCACAGTGAAAATTTTTGAAAAAATATAAAGCACTTTGTCAGATTGTGAAAAATTATGAGTGAAAAATGAATCTTTGTACTATGCATTTGTGCTGTTGTCTATATGTGTATAAGTTTTTCTATTAGGTGAGATGGCGTCTTTAGCAAGGCTTTATCATCATTATTGAACAAAAAGGAATACAGCCTCATTGAGGACCCTCTCAAAGGAGCCGACCTTAACCTGATCCCACTTGGAATATTGCTTTGAAGTTTCACAAACCTCATAAAAGGGGTCCTGGGGTTGCTTGGTACAGTAATGATATTTAATTATTTACATATGACATTCGTAGTTACGGAGTACAGCCATATATGGTTCTTTGTGAGTGATACTAGAATTAATATGTCATTCTTGTCACTTGAGGATACTGAAAACTTGGAAATAGATACCAGCCAGTAGTCCAGCTAAAGTGAAATGATGTTCTCTTGCAGAAGGAACAAGAAATCATTGCATATAGATAAAAGGCAGTAAAATTCATCATAACTTGAGGATACTGAAAACTTGCAAATAGATACCAGCCAGACGTCCAGCTAAAGTGAAATGATGTTCTCTTGCAGAAGGAACAAGAAATTATTGCATGTAGATAAAAGGCTGTAAAATTCATCATAACACAAAGGAGATGTACCAAAGATCAAGATGTGATATGTGAGATGATTTAACCTATGGAAAACAATAAAGAAACTACTGTATTGAAAGTGCAATGATGTTTGATTAGATATTGAGAACTTTCAGGATCTTAGAAATGAGATTAATGAAGATCCTTAAAGGCATATGATCTCTCCTGACTGGAATACTGCTGTGTGCAAAATTTGTTATAAGAGGCTGAAAATAATTCTGAGGTAGAAAATATTCAGAGGCCATTTACTACCGACATCAGTACAGGAAACAATGAAACTACTGAGAAAGGCTAGAAGATCTGAAGCTGTGCAGGTTAGAGATGCATCAAGATAAATAGTCTTGAATTTAGATTGGAGGATAATCATGTTGGAATGAGAAACTAGGAAGAATTTGTAAATTCAGACCCTTAAATGACAAAGACTAAGAAATATTTGAGAAACTCTTTAAAACTGTTAGGTCCATATGTGCTTAACCTACTAAAGGCATACTTAAGGATCACCATGAGAAGGCCAAGGACTTCTTCAAAAAGGAGCTAAACAGTTTTTGTAAAGACGAACCGTGCCAGTCTTGTTGTATAGAATAGATGATCAGGAAACCTACAACAATAAACATCTTGGCAATGAGACCCTTTCTGGGAAAGCTTGGTTCTAGACTGAGCTTTGAGGTTAGAGGATGGCCTGCAAGACTAGCACAATACATTAACTTAGTTTTTTGCCTCAGGATCTGTGTTGCCCCCACATTACTCATGAAGATGGGTACTTAGATTAGGTAATATATTATTCATTTTTTTATTATACATATTCACCGTTTCCCGCATCAGCAAGGTAGAGCTACGAAACAGACGAAGAATGACCCATTCACTCATACATGTATATACACACAAACGCCCATATACACACATATATATACATAACATATACATACATATATATACACATACATATACATATATACTCATGTACATAATTCATACTTGCTGCCTTTATTCATTACTGTCGTCACCCTGCCACACATGAAATGACGACCCCCTAGCGCGATTTAGCGCTAGGAAAAGACAACAAAGGCCACATTCATTCACACTCAGTCTCTAGCTGTTGTGTATAATGCACCGAAACCACAGCTCCCTTTCCACATCCAGGCCCCACAAAACTTTCCATGATTTACCCCAGACGCTTCACATGCCCTAGTTCATTTATTATATCAAATATTCTTTTCCACTAACAAGAAAGTATGTGTACTTATTTCTTTTTATAATGCCTCTTATGGTGATGTAAAAGCAAAATAATATTAAGTGCATAAGATTTGTATACCAGCCACTGACCACTGCCTTGGAAGGAAATCCAAGTTTTCATGTTTTTAACTTATTACTACACACCATAAGAATTCAAAATGTATTATCACCATAATCAGGGAGGGAGAAGGAACAAGCCAGCAGGAACCGCCAGTCTCAATCAACAATACCTCAGAAACCTTTCTTTTCACCATCATTCATGGGATTGAGTGATAACAATGTATTCTTTCCCATTGAAAATAAAATCATGAAAGAGCAGTATCTTATGTTCTTTTTTGTTTTTTAAATCATGAAGCATTTTAAAACAAAACAAAATAATTTAAGATTTGCATCCCACCAAGCAGTGATCACCTAGAAAGAAACATGGTTTTCACATTCTCAGATAGACAAAAAATACCTAGTATTCTTTTCCTTTAATAAAAGATTAAATAATGAGGATATTCTAAACTTTAATGATAAAATAAATAGGATATCCTAAAGCTGATTTGGACATCGTGTATCTTATAAAGATGGTAGAACAAATTAACTTATGATTTATGTGTGCTGATGGCAGGCATCTTGCAAGGAATATAAAGTTTTCATATTCTCCATATAAATATCCCAGTAATGTTTTCTTTTGATAATAAAATGAGCAAGGAGTGTATATTATGGCTTTTTAGCTATCATGTATTTCATAACGATAAGGTCAGAATAATCAAAATTTGTATCTACAACCTTTGGAAAAGAAATTCTTATTTGCATTCCACTAGTAGAATGCTTTACCATTTTTACACAGCAGCTGGATTTACCTTGTTTGTTTATAATTCATCAAATCTTTGAAAGTAAACATATCCATTCCAGTATGGATCCAAAGCATTAGAAAGTTACCATCACTTGATATTACACTAGAGGTGCTCAGCAATTTCACTGGGGGCACAAACTTATGGAACTGGCCATAATACATGGGTGTCTGCATTTTTTGGGCAATATTTCTGAGCGAAAGGGGTAAGCGAAACTGAATCTGAGATCTGGTGGGTTTGAAATTTTTGAATTTGCTTAAAAACTGTATATTTTTCTTTCTTTTCTTTGATACCTGTTGCTATTTCTTGTGTTAGTGTGGCAGAGCAAGAAACAGATGAAGTAAAGGCCTCATTCACTCACATCTATTCTCCAGCTATTATGCATAATACCTCGAACCCACAACCCCTTATTCACAATAAGACCCACAAACCTCTCCCTAGTTTCTCCCAGCTACTTCACTGTACATATACTAAGTAAACAAATAGAGAAATATAGTATAGGCTAATTTTTTCCATTTTCTGAAGGAGGACAGCAAGTAACTGCCCATTTGCACTGTATGAGGAGGAGGTTTTAAACAAGTGAGACCCCATCTCTTGAACTTTCTCTCCTATCATACATCTCTCTAAAACTATGCTGTGCACGTTTACATCATAACTCAGTTCATTTTATTATTCCAATACTCATACCAAAAAAGTACCTCTTGACATCTTCTCTACCAAGTTTTTTGCTTAATTTCATGTTAATGCCTCTGGTTGTTCT
>JAUTXX010437850.1:0-12778 GCA_032273605.1 Panulirus laevicauda
TAAGAGAAATGAAAGTAAATCCAGGGAAAGAGGTGCAGAGATGGAGTTTAGTGGTGAGGTATTGTGGTAAGTGAAAAATCTTGTTTGCTAATGATCTTTTGTTGTTTGTCGAGAGTGGAATTGCAAAAGGTTGTAATTATGTTTCATGATATTTGTAAGCATAGGCAGTTGAAGGTAAATATGAGTAAATGTAAAGTAATGATGTTTGAAAGGGAACAAAGTGAAAGTATAGATTTTGAAAAGCCCTATAGTGAAAGAGGAAAGTGTACTAAACTTTGTCATAGGTATAGGGGAGAAAGATTGGAAGAGGTGACAGAATTTAAGCATTTAGGAGCTTTTTTTGGGTAGGTTTGGTGATATGGAAGAAGAGATAATGGAGAGAGCAGTACAGGGTAGAAGGGTCATTATGACCCTTTATAAAATGATGAAGGTTAGAAGTGTAAGTATGGAAGTGAAGAAAGTATCAAGGGATGGCATAGTCTTCCTTATCCAGACCTATGCAGCCAAAATATATACATAGAATGAGGCAAAGAGGTCAAGAATCTAGGATGCTAAGGTGATGTGTATGAGAGGAGCAAGTGGAATGATGAGATAGAATGATGAAAGAAATGAGAGGGGTGTATGAGAGATTTCATGAGGCAGGGAGTGCAAAGGGAATGAATTGTGGAGTGGTAGATTGAGTGAAATGTAATACTTTCAGGTTGTTTGGGCATGTGAGAGTGTGTGATAGTATGAATAAAGGGGTTGATGTGAGATGAAGACCACCTTTGACCTGGGGAAATAGATTGGAAGAGTACTGGAGGGAGAGAAACAGTGGAAGAATGCATGGAATGGCCACCTCCTTTATGGGAGTTACTAGAGGGAATGGGCTTCAGGGGTAAATGTAGATACATACATTTGCATACATACATGGAAAATAGTATTAGAAAGGCCCAATTGCAGTTTTTATATTTTTTTGAGAATTGACATTTCAGGAATGCAGCTGGAAATTAATTATGCAGCCAGGGGGTTAAAATTACAAAGTAAGAGAGGTATATCTCTGAAATGCAGCTATTTGTTGAGTTTAACCAGGAGCCATTTTGTGCAAAATAGTTCAGTCCTGTTTTCTTTTTTACGTTGAGGAGGTAATTCTGCAAGACTTACTCCTAACGTAGCACTGAATGTTTTAGAGAAATCCAGTTCAAGTGCTTTCATGCAGTGGTAGGGTACACACTCACATTGGACATTTATTGGGAGGTATGGTTTCTAAAGTTTTTCATTAATTTTAATGTTGTGCTTTGACTTTTTAAGCAAAATTTATGAAAGAGTACCCCTTATATCATGGTTTTACCAGGGTTGAATATTCTTTGCAGGAACGTCAGTGCCATTTAGATGACTTCTTGGGCCAGTTGTTGTCTTCAGCAAAGGAGGAAACTCCTCTTTCCAACCTCCTCCACTTCAGGTAACACTGAGTTTTCTTGTATTTTGCCCAGCATAGTGTTATGAAAGAAATTAGTAGGTTAGAAGTATTGTGGTCAGGATATTGTCCGTAGCTTAAAAATCATTTAAAACAAAAAGAATGGTAGCTGCCATAAGATTGATAGAAAAAAGGGGTCTCATTATGAATTTAAGGTATTAAGTTATCTTTTTCATATCACTTGATGTGCATATTTTAGCATAATCTGCAGTTCATTTAATAGTTTGATGCTCTTGGGTAAAGATTTATCTTAGTGGACAGAATATATGCTGGAAACTCAAGTTTGAGAAAACAAAACAAATATTTTTGTCTTCAGTCAGCATAATTCTTTTGTGATTGAATATTAAGACCAACAGGGTTTGTGGCATCAGCACCGCTAAACTACCATCTTCTCTATTAGAAATATTAGAGTCTTTATAGTCTAGAGTGAGTTGGCCGCAGCTGCTGTTAGAAATTTAATTTTCACTTTTTGGGAAGCTTCTGTTATAGTGCAGAGCAGTCTTGACTAAAGAGGTTTATCATGATCTGATGCTTTGTATTAAGTAAAAGATGGTTAGAAGTTAAAAATGTTGAAGTGGCTGTTAAATTGTTTTTAAAGTCAATTTGCCATATCCATCCATGCTAGCACATCTTAGAATGATGAAGAGAATGTACCATTCATGTGAGTGACTGAAATGTTGAGTGTGCAAGTTGTGTATGAAACCCCAATAGAAATTAACTGATGGTTTGTGCAGTTTGTTTGAGCCATGATGACATAGTCAAGTATTGTTTTTCTCCCTATGTTATATTTTTAGTATGGTTGTATACTTTGATGATAGTCAGCCACCTTATTTTTGATGATGTTTTAAGAGATAGTTAGTTAATTAGTTTTGTTTTGTTTAGATATAACACAGGACCAGTATTCCCAACATGGAGAGCCTAAGATGATTGCTATTTTTAATCTAATGTTGTTGTCATGTTTCATATGTTTAGAATTATCAGCATAGACTTCACTGGTTTGAGACAAAGGCTTTTATTTTTCAACTCCATTGTACTTCAAAACAGAAATCATCTTTTTTTCTCTCAGTATAATTTTTGTTAATGTCTTGGAGTTTTTTGAGAGACATTTTGTCTTTTTCATTATCCCATACAGTTTGGAATTGGAACTTATTGTTTTAATCTTGATAGATAGATCATTAGCATTGAACAGTGCTTTTATATGATGATAATTTGTTTAGTGAAATTATGGGTGAAAGTTAATTAGGTAGCTCTTCAGTAAGTAATTTAATGTACATATCTAATATTTTGCTTGATACTTCAGTAATTAAAGAAATGCTTTGAATTTGGATTGTAATTTGTACATTATAAACACAGTTGATGTGGTGATGAAATATCTTTTTTTGAGGAATTGTTGTTTATTAGAAATGACCTTGTGGGTTTTTGCAACCTCAATTGTATGAGTGTTTTTTTGTGTCAAAGTGATTTGACATATAGTTTTTGTTACTAGAGTACTGACATCCCACTAAAGGGTATCTTAAAAAAGATTAATTGATAATCCTTGGTAATGAACTTTGTGAAGAAAGGTTTGTTGTTTATGTCATAACTTTACTCTCTTAATCAGAAATGTTTTCTGGGTTCAGTTTTTTGTTTGTTTCACATTTGATCGTCACTGCCCTTGTTAATGAGGTAGTGCTAGGAATGGATGAAGAAAGGCTGCATTCGCTCCACTCCACTCTCTACCTTTCATTTGTAATGCATCAAAACCACAGTCCCTTATGCACATCCAGAGATGGGAAGAAAGAATACCATCTACCCATCTCTTGCATGTCATAAAAGGCAACTAAGAGGGGTAGGAGCCCCTCTAAATTGCCTTCTGTTACATGCAGGGTGCTGAATGTACAATCTTCCAAAAGAAGGAAGGAGCTTCATGAGGATATTTCCTCTGAGGTCCAGTTATCTGTTCCAAATATTACCTCATTAATATGGGAAATGGCAAATAAGCATGAAAGCAGAATGATTATACAGTATTTTCCATTATTGGTGAGTATAGTGTAATGATGTGTGATGGTTATAGTGCCAGCTTTTTCCTTCTTAATATAGAATATATTTCCCCTTACTTACAAATACAGGAAAGAAAACTCTTTTCAGTGATGTTGGTAGTGTGGTGAGTCTCCTTGGTGGGCAGTTCTTGGCAGACATTGAGCACATTTGTCTTGGATCAGTAAGCTATGATAGTGATGCTTCCTCGAGTGCGACATCTCGGTCAGTAGAATCTATAATCAGTGATGCTTCCCAAGTGAGTGATGGTTCAAGAGGATGCAGACCTAGAGTAATTAAAAAAACAAATACTGGCAAAAGTCATTCTTTCAAAGATTCTATTGACCCATCTCAAGCATTACAAGATACTGATAAAGCAAAGCATCATTCTGAATTGTTACTTGTGAGTGTGGATCATAGCAAAGAACCAAGTGATAACACACATGGGTTACTTGAATGTACACAAATTGAGAAACAAGAAAGTTCGAGTACTGTACCAGCAGGGAATAAGAGACAAGTGGATTTTTCTTGCACGAAAGATCATGATTTTAGAAAGTGCCAAAATGAATCTCTCTCCAAAGAAAAAGATATATTGCACGAATATCATAATCACAGTTCATGTTCAAAGGTTGAAACTGTAGTGGGTATAGTAGAACCTGGATCTGTCTCGCTAGGAAAAGATGTAGATGTTACTGAAACACAAGTTGTAAGTGAGTTTTCATCATTGGTAAATAAATCCCAGCATAGTCCAACACAGGCATCTTCAAGCTCCGTTAATTGTGGACAGACAGTTGTGGCTTCTACCAAAAATACAGGGCAGGAAGCAAGTCATGGGAATGAGGCACAGAATGCAGCCTCTTTAAAACATTATCTCCTGCATGGATGTGGTGCAAAGATATTGGTAGCCCTTGATCACCTGGGAGTTGCTGTGAGTTGTACTTAACTTTTTCTTGCAGTTCATTTTAAATGTTTGTAAATACATTGGTTGATATTAGATTTATATTGATGGATGCAAGTGATATGTCTGATTATTGTATGGGGCTGAGTATGTAAAACAAGAAATTTGTGAAGTTAGTTTTTGTGGTATTCTTTTAAAGCATTCTTTGTGTTTGGGCATGAATACACAGGTTTTTGTTTTGTATTAAATATTTATAACTACATCCTTTTGAAAAACTATCTGGTTTAGGGTTTATGGATTTTGAACTAATCCAAAAGCTTATCTATTACCAGCCTGTTATTATATTCAGCCTATTCTATTTACATGTTGTGGACCAAGTTCATACACCCATGCACCTTGTATAGGAATTGATTTGCATAGCTGGTGTCCCCAGGCTTAACCCAGCACTTTCACAGAATGCAGATGTACCCAGTTCTATATGATAGACTTTCTACCATGTTGCTCGTAATCCTTAAAGTCATAGTACATAATTCCAGTTTTGTAAATATATGATTGGTTTAACATTGCATTAAGGCAAGCCAAAATGGGAAATGGTCATGAGTGGTACAGGAAGGTTGCTAGTCCAAACATTAAGTTTAAAAATGCAAAATCTGAATGCCAGTGCTTTTATGATTTCTCTCAAAACGTAGTGTTTAATGCTTTTGTAGACCCCAGCTTTTAAACAGATGTAGAGCTTGACCTTAGTGTACATTACACTTGTCAAAGAAAAGGAAAAGTTTTGTGGAAGTACAGTAAATAACTTTTTGAAATATTCTATATAGTATAAATTTATGTATACTGTTACATAAGAATCATTAACCCAGAAGGGCTGACAGGATCTGTTGTCTCCCACAGATTGCTGAAATGTTAAAAGAGTTCAGTGGTCTTATCATGTGATATTCAGTGAAGAAAGGCATATGTAGAGGACTGTTGTATTCATTTGAAGTTAGCATGCTTGGCCCCAGTCTCCCACAGAAGAATGAAAAGCAAACTTGAAACATTCAGAAAGTGATGTGCTCTTTTGGAGTAATACTGATTGATGAAAAACATAGATTAAAAAAGACAAAATAATCTTTCAGGGTCATTGTAATCATTTGCAGCTAATGTATATGATGCCATGTTGAGCACTAAAAGCTGGTAACTGAGAGCAAGTGGGCAACTGATAATTGAAAGGCTGCAGGATATTTTTGTGGGCTGTTTGGAGGTGCATTTGACTTATGGCATTATCTGTATATTCTCAAGAAAATGGTGGCCTTTTCACGTGTGGCTGGATATATAAGATTGTATGATTGTGATGTACATACTGTACAATAAAACAAAGAACCCCCACCCCCATAAAATCCCACTGCAACATGAATGCACTGAATTTTTTACCAAGAGTGATAGACCCTTGTCATCCAAACTACTCCCTAACCATCCACAGGTAGAAATAAAAACCAATCCCTGCCTCACACTCAAGAAACTATACACATAGATCACCCCCCCATCCCCAAACAAACAAAAAAATGACCAAATACGTAAATGCTGAAATGACTCAACAAGTACTAAACAGCTTTCCTCCAAGCCCAGTCTTACAAACCATCCCACCAGACATAAATCCATCATGAACTGCTTTATAGGCATATTCAAGATGCATTTTCTTGTGTGCTGTGGTAGCCCAATATATAATGGGGTAGTATATACTGATTTATGTCCAGTCCCAGGAGTTTCTTCTGTATCTATGAGACTTCCTCACCACTTGGGAGGCTGGCCATGTGTCATATGGGACCACAGTCTATAATGTAGTGATATTGTTTGTAGTAGTTGCATCTTGGGTTTGAAGGGTCTTCGGATGTGTTGCAGTGGTATTTGTGGTGTTGTAGGGATTGATGGTATCCAGAGCTTAAACAGGAAAGTGTTACTTGTTATTGATTGTTTGGAGAATGAGGCTTCTAATGTGTATATGTTTTCATGGAGCAGAGATTACTTCAGTATGTATGTGTTTTGTTAGTGTAATATTTGTCAGGGCTGGGCAGCTCTGTGAATAGAAGTTAATGAGGCTGAGTTCAGCTTTTTATTATTTGTGGGTTGATCAGTTATAGAACAGTTTGGATGGGAGGGGTTTAGTGTTGTTGCATAGAATTGATTGCCAAGCAAGTTGAGGTGGGTTTGCATTTGAAGGATCTTTTTTGTGGGTGTTGAGGGTTTTTGGTTGATAGGCAGCCAGTGATTGTCCTGAATACACTATTTTGCATGGTTTGCAGCTTAGATATATTTGCTTTTGAGCAGGTGAAAGACCAGGCATGTGAGGCATAATCTAATGTGATGGATAAATTGAATTCTCAGGGATTATTTTATTTATTCAAGTTGGGTGTCATTTAGAGCTTTGAGGCTTTTGAAATGTGTTGCAAAAATTATATTAAAACAATTCAATCTGAGCACACTTGGCACTTTATTTTCTGCAACAACAGTAAACCCATCCCAAAGCCACTTTATGGCCATTCACTAACTTACATATAGACAAAATTATTGTCCTTCAACCATCTGTAATCATAGCAAAGCACAACCTCAGGAAACACCACATTGACAATGTATGTCCACATCATGTTGACTTAGAAAATGCCAAAGAACTGCCCTTACCCCCTGTTTTAGTCTTGAAGTACTCCCACTAGAAATACACCCATTTGAGACTTCATTGCCCGAACTCTAGTTAAACTTTCTCATCCATGATCTGGGCACCACTCATCTTTCCAGTACTATGAATACTGCCTTAGCATATTACAGACCCTTTGATACCCAGGCTGCTACTTCACTTTGAAGACATCAGACACCTATTTCTTAGCTGTCGTACATTTTCTCTACCAGAACAAACACAAACCATCACACACTTCTTGACCTGTAGTCCTAATTAGTGATCATAGCTGATTTCCTGAGTGCCTAGGGAGCCCCATAAAAAGAGTTATAGAGCAGAGTAAGTTAAAAAGTTTATATATGAATTGATGTAATTGTGTGTGTGTTGTGTGTGTGTGTGTGTGTGTGTGGATGTTTAAATATTTTTGTTTGATTATACACTCTGAACCAGTCATTTATATGATTTAAACAATTATCAGAGAGTGAGGAAGTAGAATTTTTTAGTGTTTGTTGAGTATAGAGGCTTTTACTTTTACTTTATTGTGTACCAGTGTAGGACTTGAACATATGCTCTCTTGCAGCAAGTTTAATGGGAAAGAGTAGATTGCAGAATAACTTGTTAAAATTTTTTGTTGACTACATTGTTTAAAGTTAATAGAAAAAGCAGATAAAGGGAGAATACATTATTGTATTTGTTGTACACTTAAGTTAGCACATAGTATAGCGTATTCTCTGTATTAGTTAAATTCTTTGGATTTTTTTTACAATATACATGCTTTTTTTTTTCAGGGTTTGACTGGAGGAAGGGAGATCAGTCATGTACTAGCCTTTATCTTTACTTTTTTACTCAAGAATTCCACAGTTGATGAATCCGCTAAGGTGTGTTGTACTCAGAGGAGATGTGAGAAAGGCTTCCAGGAGAGGAAATTTGAGAAAGAAAGGAAGAAAACTTATTCAAATGTTGCCACACATAAAGGACTTCATAATACTGCTTTTGGTATAAGTTCTGATAGTCTTCAAGAAGAATCTCTGAACCACTTTTCCTTTAAATATGAACCATTTGTTAATCCATGCCTGGATGACATATTTGCTCCTATTATTTACCCTGCTCATACTAAGAATAATCCCACTGGGAGAGGAAGCACTTTATCTGTATCTCAGATTTGGATACAAACATCTGGCTCAAAAAGTAGCAGTCTGTCTAGTTGCCAGAGTGGAAAAAAACTGGGAAAAAAGAGGCGTAAGAGGTATTCATCTTGTATACCTTCAGTGCAGTCAGATTCAGAAGGAGAAGAGAATATCAAGACAAGTAGGCTTGGCAGAGCTATTGTAAAGTTTACAATGAACCCTAATGACTTTGATTATTTTACACGAGCAGTATACAGTGATGAGGACAAGTGTCATGAAACTGAAACAGATCAGACAAGTGGCCCTCCCAGTGAGAAAGTATGTTTGCATGACAGTTCATTGTGTTTGTCTCTTATAGAGCTTCTTCAGTGCATTGTATCAATACAAACTCAATTAGCAATGCATGAGGCAGAGTTAAAGCATCTCTCCTCACCACTTCTGGCTACCCATGATATTTTGCAGTTCTCTCTTGATACCTTTTCTTCTATGGTATCTGAATTAAAGTATCTAGAACAAAAGAAAGATGAAGCAGTGGACATGCAAGTACTGTTAATTGGAATGCTAAAGCTAGTATTTTCTTCAATTCAGAGGTTCCTTAAATCTAGTGAATTACTAGTTACATTAACAGAACTCTGTGTTGTACCTAAGTTGCTAAATTTAGCTTCCCTTTTGCTTGATGTTGAAACTGGACCAGAAAATGTACTTGCAGAGGATGATAATGAAATATTAGGAGCAGCAAAAGTAAATGTGGAAAAAAGTCATTTGAATAACAGGGCCTGTTTGGCACATGAGATCATTATTGGATTACTCCTTTTGCTCCAGAGTTGCACTTCCATGAAAGTTGAATGGAAAGATGTGTGGCAATGCCTTCACCTTCACAAAATATTTCTTCAGAATCATGGCTCAGACATCATAAAGAAAGTTGTGTATTTGAGACCACTTTTGTCCTTGAGTAAGCGTTCAGAAGTTCTAAGTTCTCTTAGTAAGTTAGTGCTGTATATGAAATATTGGCGGGAGGATATTTATCACATTGAAAAATGTGACAAAAAGAGTCACCGATTTTGTGAATACCAGGCTATTCACAATCACCATTCACAGGTGCTTGGAACAAGTTCTCGTATTGTAAATGCAGTTGATCCTGGTGCTTGTATGATATCAAATTTTGCTAATATAGTACTTGACTGCTTTGCTTCTAGTTCAGAACCTGAGATACATGCTTGTTCAATTAAAGCCTTATCAAAATGTGGTCTTTGCTGTTGTATGAGCACTAGAATGATATTAAGCAAAGTCTTACAAGGACTTGTCAACAGACTGCCACACATTGTTTCATATATCACCTTATTTATTGAAAATATTGTATGGCATGATCTTAGTGGTTTGATACTAACAGATCCTGTCAGATGTGCTTTTTGTCATATACCTGAACATTTAGGGACAGGAGTGAACCACATTTCTACTGAATCCACCACAGATGATTCATTCGCATTACCATATGGATCAAAAGGCAGTGAACCATTTCGTCAGTTAAAAAATTATCTCAAAGAGGGCCAAAATCATAACATTTTAAATCATGTATCTCATTGGGAAGGAATAGCTTTATATAGGCAATTTATCTTTAATACATGCATCAATTCAAAGATTATGGGACACATTACAAGACTTGTGTCACAAAGCAACACAGGAGTAAAATTAGAAATATGTGAACACTTAATCATTCCAGCCTTAAAAGAAATTTGTGATCAAGGTATTGATAATTATCTGGCTAGCACAGGATATGAAAAAGATGTATTAGTTAACCTCATTAAGTCCTTCAGGTTGACACTAGCAGAATCAAGTGATAAAAACTTACTAAGGTTCCTTCAAGGTTATGGGTCAGGTCTAATATCTGCATGTAAAGAAATTCCAGGCATAAGACTTGAAGCATTTGCTTTACTGTGTAACATAGTCAAGAAAGAATTGAAAACAAAACCTGGCATGCCGATTATGTCAGATACAGATGAGGAGAATAACCTGATATTCACAAAAATATTTGAATGGGAAATTATTGAACATAATGAGTTTTGGTCAGTATATTTTGGAATGAAAGCAGAGGAAGTGAGACAGAGGTTCTTCATTCACACTTGCATTAATGTGGATGATAACATGCAGGACCAGAAGGTAAAAATGAATTGGCAGTCTCCAAAGGGTGTAGGTGATAACAAAACTGATCAAGAAAATAGGAATGCAAGTGAAAGCTTCGGAATATTTAAAGAACTAGAAGTGGAAGAATGTGAAGTGGTTGGAGAAAATGTAGACGATACACAGGAAGAAGGAAGTGGTGCAAGTAAAGCCTTCCCAATTGATGAATTACCCCAGTCTTCTGCAAATGAGTTAACACTGATAGATATTGAAAAAGCATATGAAGTTGACATAGAAAAAGTTCCAAGTAATGACACATTTTCTACACTTTCTCCCAGCAACTATACTGTTGTGGATCATATTAAAGAATCTGAGAATGACACGAGTAAAGTTGTAAACAGTGCTAGATATCCTCAGGGTGAAAGTGGATCTATGACATCCCATATGAATGCAGGGTCCCCTCATCCCTCTACCAACAAATCCACTTTTATAAATTCTTTAGAGGAAGCTGAGAGTGGCACACAGAAAACTTCATTTATTATAGGATCTCCTCATCCCTCCAGTGGTAAATCATCTGCTGATGAGTCAGAAGAGGAGGGTATCAAGGTATGTAGAAATGTGAAAATTTTGAATTCTCATATTTGTAGAAAGTGGGTATGACCATGTATTTAAGAATCCATGAACTTTTATGGAATGTAAAGATGCTCATTGTTGGTGATAGAGTGTAATTTTGTGAAATTTCAGGAAATGAATATGGATGTACTGGCAGTTAAGTATGCTGGACTTGGTGAACTTTGGGCAGCAATAACAGAAATTTTGCAGACAAGTACTGAATTTCAGGCATACCTAGCAGCATCATCAGTGAGGTCCATTGTAGCACCTTTATTGATAAACATTACTCAAGATCTGGCACGGTCATCCTCAGGTAGGTGTCATATTCAGATTTTGTGTATTAGAGGTGTTATTTCCTGATATGTGGTGTGATTGCTAATGTGGAATTGATACCACATTTTATTTTCTTTAAGTGAACAAAAAAGGGCCTGTGAAGAACAATAAGTTCTTCTCTAGTGAAAAGTGTAGAAGGATAATGAATGTGAATGCAAATAAAACTAAATTTCATGATTTTGGAAGAGTAGGAAATTTTTTGTAATATCAGTTCATTGACTTTGGTGGTAGTAATACAGAACCATTGAAGGTACAAAGAGGAGATGTAGAATTCAGAAGAGATGGATGGTTGGATGTAATGCATATTGATAAGGGCTAGGAATGTCACGGGTAAAGATACGAGAAGAGTGATTAAGGATTGGAAGCACTTTGTAAAGGTGGTGTGAACTGAAAAAATTATTTGATGAATCAGCTTGATATATAGTTATAAGATAATAAGCTTTTTGTAAGTTTGGAGATCCATTAACATTTGAACTTTAGGAATTAATTGAAGACATGTGCATGTGATTTCAAAGACTAAATATACCTGATCTAGTCCTTGGATTGGAGACATATTATTATTTGCCTTTTTATAATGTATTATGATTCTTACAGTCATTGTAGAAATGCATCTGAGGAATGTTCTCAAGTTTTGCCTTCATCCTAAATCCATAATTTTAGTTTTTGAAGACAAACACCAGCTCTCAAGTTTTTAGTTTTCAAAAAGTTCTTCAATTTTTATTGTAGTAAAGGTATTAAAGGAATCTTTAGTATTTGCAAGATTGAGTGAAGGGAATATGGTGTTGCCTTAAAGAGGATAGATTAAGGAAGAAGTGATTGCGGGTAAATCGTAAAAGATTAAGAACTGTGAGGTAGGGAAAGCTGTTTCGGATAAGAGCACTGTGGAAACTAAAAGTTTATGGTCAGCTACCAAGTTAGAATATGGTGTGAGCTTGAGCAATAAAAGAACCATAAGTATAAAACACATTTTTATTTTCCTTTTGAATTTTTTTTCAATGCTCATAGAGGCCATCTGATGTATTATCTTGAACAGGTTATCTGTTTATTGAATTAATTTATTAGGTATTTGATTAAAGGAAGAGCATTATCATGAACTAAGCTGCATAATGAGTTGACTTTATCTTTTTGCAGGTACTCTGAGCCTCTCCAGTGTTGTTTTAGAGCAACTTGCAGTTACTTTTTCATTGATGCACTCGTTACTGACTTTTATAATTATCACCTATCCTTATGCAGGTAAATATGATTTTGATCATTTCATAGAAACATAAATGATGGGTTCCCATTTCCAGTATCAGTTAGATGTATAAAAAGATCTAAAAATATAGATTGTTGGAAGGGTTGGCATGCCTCTTTATTTATGTGTTATATTACAGGGATGCATGTGGAGACCTTGTTGAATGAATTAAGATCACCCTTATTGCGGTATTCCCCTCGTACTTGTGGAGATGTTAAGCAACTTGTGTCTGTCATGCTTCAGTGCTGTGTCCTCTCCACCTCTGCTAATGTTACCTATACTCTGCCACATCCATCTCAGGTACATTTCACTGCACATTCGCTTAAAGGAATCA
>JAUTXX010437960.1:7519-23071 GCA_032273605.1 Panulirus laevicauda
TAAAGTCCATCCTGTTAAAAGGATGATCGTTTTAAACTATTCAGCTGTCGATCTGTCGCTCAGAATTCTTAATGTCTCGCAAGGCACCGAATCTTCCCCTCATCTCGTAGTTGCTTAAGTATCGTGAAGCTCAGACATCTTTCCGATCATTCGATATAGTTTTCGGCAAGGCAAGATTCTTTGGGGAACCTTCTGGGTTGGGAGGGGGGAACCTTTGATATCTCCAGATCTTTTGATAAGGCTCTGGCACAGTGGGGTTTGATGTTCATGGTTCGCTGTGTCGGTTCTCCTCCCTCAGTGTGTTCTTCTCCATCCACTATCCTCTCTCGGCTCGTCCATTTCTGTAATTGGTGTTAGGTTAACTTTCCTCCCTTCTCTTTCAGCGGTGGTTTTCCTCAGAGGTTTGACCTTATTCCTATCTCGCTCTCTCTTTCTCCTTTCTTCACCATACCAGTTCTCTCATAAGGAGACGAGTCACCACTCCATCCATACCCTTCCTCTTCTTTCATACTTACTCTACCTTCACTTGCTTAATATTTCCTGCGTTGTCTCGACTACCTCTGAAGATCCGGATTTGGATTGGAAATCCCAGGGAGACAAACTAGTTACATCTAGAGCTTTTGAAAGACCCAGGTCCTCAATATATCTATTTTAAAACTAAAATTTCCCCCACCCTTCTCATGATCTTTGGTTCCGCCACTCAACGCATTAAGCCTGTCTACTATCGCTGTAACATCTGATCCACGTAGAAAACACCGCATCACACCGATAAGCTCAGCGTGTCTTCATAATACAATTGGAAAGCTTGTTGTTTCCAGATTCGGATGACTTTCTTTCTCTTCTGAGCTTGTCGCTCCAGTGGAAGAAAGAGCTAGTTGTCCCTGTACGGGGGTCTGCTGACACATCTCTTGTGGGTTTAACTTGACGTATTTACTCGAGACAGTTGACTGTAAAGCAGAGTCCAAATCACACTTTCTCTCAAACCGATCTTAAAGTCCGTTTTCCTCACGCTGGTAGGCTACTGCATGGCATGGTTACTGTGCGGCTGCTGGCAACTCGAGGATGAGCCGTTGTGATGTTTGTTTCTTTCCCTACACAACCAGGTTTTGCAAGTCTTTACCGCACCATTTTTTTCTCCTAACCGCTTAGCGACGGCTGCGGATGGATCTGGCTCTTCAGTGGCTGTCAACGATCACTCCTTTGGCCTAGGTGGTTGTCCTTTCCTTATGCCTCAGCCACGCGTGTGTTGCTGGCTTTCAAAGCCACGCCCATACGTAAGGTCGTCTCTCCACCCCAGACGTAACAGTTGAGGACACGTGCCTCACACGGTTCGTTGGCCTCTGTATTAAAGCTACGTGCCCATTGGTGAGCCTCACTCCCATGACCACGTAACAACCTCGCCTCTTGCCACACAGTCAGGACCCGGTTGTGTAATACCACCCGTGATGAATTCTTCATTGAAGGCTTCAATATACAAGGTGTCCCTACAGAAATGTACTCACTTTTTGACACCCTATAACACTTGAATTTTTTTTTTCCTTTTTCAGTCAATTGGATCTGAAAAAAAAATATTCAGTGAGTAATAGGGTGTCAAAAAGTGAGTTATTTTTTTTTTGGGGGGGACACCCTGTATATAGATAGCATTGTCTACCACGTCCAGTGAATACGGTATGCGAAGAACCTTTAAACACCTGTGATCATTCCATGCGGGCGACACCTTGCTAAAGGCAGATTTTCCTGCGATGGTCGTTACGCGCCAGCCCTGCCTTTTGTAAAAGAATGAAAAAAAAATGCTGTCATTACTGGTACGAAAGCACACACACACACACACACACTCTCTCTCTCTCTCTCTCTCCGCTCATATACATCATCATCTGTCAGGTACAGGAAAAAGACAAACTTGAAAAGATGGAAATAAGAGGGTAAGGGATGGGTGCTGGAGATGGGATGGTGAGGTGTGGGGTGTGAGAGTGTGTAGCATAGTTTTTGGATAGGCGTAGGAGAGAATGGAGAAGTGATTGGATGTAACGTAAAAGGAAAGTGACTTTGACAAGACAGGCAGTAAGAGGACGTGGTAATATGGGAAAAAGGATGGTAGATGGTGAGAACAGAGTGTGATAGAATGCTGCCTGAACGTGAGTGTGGGGCATGAGAGGGGAAGTCAGGAGGGGACTGGTGTAAGGAAAAAAAAAAAACCGGAGTGTATGATCATGGGGTGTGAGTGAAAAGGTCAGGAAAGAATAAGGATTGTGAGAAAATTGGACATGAGGAGATGGCACGGGATATGAGATGGTATGTGTGAGGGTCGATCATAAGGAAATGAGGCGTGAGGTGGGACGTGAAACTCTTCTTGGGTATGGGGAAAAGGGAGGTATGATGGTATGAGAATTGATCATGAGGTAATGGGTTGGTTACCTTAGCCTAGGTTGTGAGGCAGGTCGGCGTGAGGTAATGAGACTTAGACACACGAGATGTAAGAAAACGCAGCGTTAATCTTTGAAAAAAAAACATATCAATGTAGATTATTCTAATATTACGATTTTTGTTAGTTGATGAAAACCTTTTAAAAAAAAAGAAGAAATGTTTAGATATTGTCTACGTACGTACGTACTTTTCATCATCCCTTGAAACGACCAGTGGACTTCCACAGGTTTAGATATGGATCGTTCATAAAGCGAAGCCCTTCTTGCTACGCTCTATAAATACCTCGAGGCCAAAGTTGACATCCGGGCGACACGAAATATATTTCAGTTTTTTGCGCTGTTCACACGAGGGGGAACGAATTCACTTTTTTTTCCCCTTTAGTTCTTAATCCTTTTAGCCTGACGCTAGATGTGTCCTGTTGTTAACGGCCAGAAGAACAGGTGTCTTTTGTGTCTGTCAGAGTGTGGGGTGTGTGTGTGTGTGTGTGTCTGAACTGTTATGATACAGGAGGAGGAGGAGGAGGAGAAAAGTTGAGGTAAGACCCATTAGCTGGTGTGTGGCACATGCGAGAACTTCAGCAGATGTCGCTGCCCCCTTCCCTCCCACTCACTCCCGCCCTCCCTCCCTCCTTCCCGTCACCTCCCTTAATTAAAGAATTATTACTTACTCTCTCCCGGTTGTACTTCTATTTCTTCCACTTCTTGTTTCATCTCTTTTTTTTTTCTTTGTATTTTACGTTTATCCATCTTTCTTGTCAAAGCCTTACTCTGTCACTGTGCCATAGTTCCCCAGTTGTCCTCCAAGATCATCATCTCATACTTGGTCATCTTTCAACAAGTGTCATGTGGGCATCACCAAACACGAATGTCAGTGATGCAATGGTGCCTGCTGCCCTCGTCTCCTACTCACATACGTGCACTTGTGTATGTCCCTCCTTTCAAACCAGGTAACCCCAATCACTAATCCTCTTTTTATCTCACACACACACACACACACACATGTATTCCATTCGTTTTCTTTTCATGCATATTCACCGCTTCCCGCGTCCGCGAGGTAGCGTCAAGAACAGATGACAGAGCCTTAGAGGGAAAAGTCCTCACTTGGCCCCCCTTCTCTGTTCCTTCTTTTGGAAAAGTAGAACAGGAGGTAATGATTTCCATTCCCCCGCTCCCACCCCTTTTAGTCGCAGTATTCTCTCTGCCCTAATGGGTGCAACATGGACTTTAGTGTGTTGCGGTTCCGATGGTGTGACAAATGTGTCGGTGGCCAGACAAATGCATATACATCACGGGTCGGATTCGAACCCTGGCGTATACACATTTGCCTTTTACATGCACTCACAAAACTAGATGATTTGTCACATCATCGCATCCGTGATTGATTAAAGTTCTGTACCACACCGACCGAGTTGAGGATGGGAGAGAGGGAGGGAAAAACACTTGATTTCAGGTGTATTGTGTCTTTTAAAACCTCCGTGTGGCCGAGGTAGCCAGGTACCCTACCCAGGGTTCGAATACGACACATTCCGTCGGACGCCATATATGTATGGAAATAAGGACGGGGAGAATTCCTAAAAACAGTGGAGATCAAAGCAGCAGTTTGCCTCGTTCGGCAGAATGTTACAGTCCGGGTGACCCCCCCATTCCCTCTCCTTGGCCACAGTTCTCGCTGCCTTGAGAGTCGAACCCGTGAATATAGTCTCAATATCAGTGTTGTTCACTGGCGGGAAAAAGAAAAGATATACGATGCGTTTCGTGGGTATCCTAATAGGACGTTTTAGATTCAGCAAAACTGGCTGCTTAGCGTTAGGCCTGGGACCGTGTGGAGAGGAGCTTGGGTAAAATGCCACATGTGTAACGTGAGGAGAGTCGGCTTTATGTGTGGGGAATCTTGGGAGGGGGGAGGAGGGTCTTGCTTTCATTTGGCAAGATCCTGTACCAATATCGGTGAGTGGAGGCTGCCTGAGCATCATGTTTGGCCTGGATAGGCCCGGAGATGACACCCTTCCTCCACACACACACACACACACACACACACACACGCAGGAGGGCTCCGCGTGTGTGTGTCGCTGCCTCTCGACCGCACTAGATGGTTACATTTACACAATAATATAAGACTTTTACATGTCCACAGCCAGGGCCACAGGCGTATGACACTGTCGTCCACTCTTCATTCATTATTCCCAGAACTACACCACCAGGTCTCTATAACAGATTGAAGACACTTTGTACGCAATCCCAAAACGTCATTTCATTCCCGTGAGCAAAATGCTCAGGGACAGGAAGGTAGCAACTCCCACCCCGGGAGCTGGGCATTCGTAGCCTCAGCCAGCCAACAGGATACGGGTTTGGGAACTCCAGTTCTAGGTAGATAATCGACACAAAATTATATTCCTGTGTGCACCAGATTAACTAACCCCATGGGAAAGGGAGGAATGATGTTTTCTTTCTTACATACTTTTTTTTCCGTTTACCATGTTATGGAGTTAGCACCAGGAACAGACGAAGGAAAAGCCCCATTTGCTCACATCCATACCCTAGCTGTCATATATAATGCACCGTAAACATGGCCTCCCATCCACAGCCATGTTCCAGACACCCTAGGAACTACTGTACCTTCAGACATACCCATTTTCGTCTTTTCAGACAGTTACCTTTCTTTCCTTATTTTCTTCAATCTCCCAGGACTATCACTCTGGGGGGTGAAAAAAAAGTGGCATACTTGTACTGCATATGATTTAAGAGCAGACGACGTCTCGCTTGTCGTGTATATATATATACTCGTGTATAATCATCTCTGTTCATGAATCTGAGAGTGTGAAACGTGACTCCTTGATTACACATCGTGACAAGGGACTCCATAACTGGCACAAGCATATATGGATCGGGACGTGTTGTCTCAAAGCTTAGATGTGGTATATCCCAGAAAATTACGGTTTATCACTAGGATCACTGGCTAGATTATGCTCTTCGTAGACTAGACAAGTTTTAAGAGTAGGTCTGAGAACGTGTTGCGGAAATACTACGGATTAAACCAGTAAGTGTAGGATATTAGCATGGAATGCTACCTAGATGTTACATTAACATGTTAACTGTATGCTAGACGGCCGTCATCAACAATAAAGTAAAACAATACAAACTTTATAAAGGAAAAGAAAAAAATCACTTTTGATCGCAAAGAATTCTGCAGGTATAGAAATGTAATTTTCTGGAGAAGGTCTACAACATAGTGTAGTTATTGCAGTCCGAAGGGGGAGGGGCAGGCTGCCAGAAACACAGCTGAATATAAACCTAATGTGAATTCATACGAGGCGGGCAGTCTGGCTTCCGCATGATATACCATCACACAAAGCACGCAAGAGTCAAGCAAAGGTCATGTGAGGTGAAGACAAATCCAGTTGTGTTAGGTCTCGTTACGTCAGGTGTGCGAGGGATTAGATGACAGAAGGCACTAATGCCACCTACATGATCACAGTATTGTCTGCACGCGCCCATGTTTACCAGCGGCCAGCAGCTGAGAATGTTGGGCGCCTCGTCCGTAGACCATACACCCCACACTAACAGACGATACACCCCCACACTAACAGACCATACACCCCCACACTAACAGACAATACACACTCACACACCCTCAAACACCAGCAGACTACATCACCACAGAAATAGATCATACACCCACAGCGACAGACTAACAGACTACACACACCCGCACCAACACACCATACTCCCGTATCAAAAGACCATATATCCACACCAACAGACCATACCACGCCAACAGACCATAAACCCACTGATTCACAGCGTCCTCTACCGCGGCAATATTTTTTTTTATCTTTTGTTTTCTGATGGCAGCGTTGCAATATCTTTTATCTCTTTCTCATCTTATTTTTTCCTTCAAATTCTTTATTCAACTGGTACTGAATCATTGGCTAATTCTTTGACCTCTCGTCAAAAAGTTGTTGACCTTAAAATCATTTTCCTAAAATGCGCTCGACATGTTGGTGGTATAGGGATCTGTTACATGTGCTGACGAGGAACAATGTAGAACGACTGTGATCTCGGTCGTGGATGAAGAGAGAGATTATCATTTCCTGCTTGAAGTGCACACTGGCCGTGAGTCTCCATCTGCCTCACGCACACGCCACAGGGAGGAGCTTTTGACCACAAGAAGATACCAGAGTTTCGTCAGGCTGGTCAGTAACGAAAAGAGATTCTTAATGGCTGTTTTGATTGAACGTTACCTACGTGAATTATGCAAGATAACAGTGAATGTGAGCTGTGGCGTAGAGGATTAGCAGGTAAGATAAAGGCAAAAAGGATTGCAGTGGGAGACTTTGAGAATCCATCAGTCCAGTGATTAATCCAAAGAGGGAAATTAGTAGAGCAGACAGCTTAGTTTAGTGGACTTCGTCATTTATTGAACTGCAAATCAACCAGCTAGAAGTAACTGACTGACTGAGTGGCCAACTAACTGACTGACTAACTAACTGACTAACTAACTGACTGACTAACTAACAGTAAAAGCTTGATACGTTACGGTGAGGTGGTTGGAACACTAGGGACCAAGGACCCCCCTCCCCCCTCGTTTGCCACATTAAAACCAAAGCTTCATTTGTGATTCAAGTTTCCATTTTCGACCATACAACAGGGGATACATCAAATGTCAGAAGCACCCAAGTGTTTCTTAAGCACAGAGAAAACAAATATAATGTTAACGGAAATGAAAAATAGACAGTGTCACACACGACAGACCAAAAAAAATCAAAATCGTTCCATGTGTCCAGATGTCAATCCAACGATTGCTATGTCGTCGTAAAACATCAAAACTTGTGCTTCGCCGAGGTACCACAGGGGTCACTCCTGGGGCCTAATTTCGTTCATGGTGTCTATGAATGTTAGAGAGTTAAGTCATAACTACCTTAAGTTTGCTGATGATACCAGCTTAGGACGTGGTGAAGTATGTAGCAACATGACTAATAAGAGTCCCCAAAATGACTCTTGACAGATTGCCAACCTTGTATGAGAAGCGGCAAATGGACTTTAGTGGAGATAGACGTAAAGAAAAGGCTTCCTGGGGATCACAGACAGACAGACAGTGGGGAATACAGAATGCATGGAAGAGGTTCAAGACGAGAAGGAGCAGCCTTTAGAGTTACCTCCTCCAACCATCTGAAGTGTGATAAAAGATAAAGTAAAGCGGCCACTTAATTATGAAGAGGAATGCTGGGATCTGTTACACATAATGAGGTACCACACTGAACCGTCTGTAACTGGGGAATTAAGACCAAGCCTTGAAGTGCACCGTACAGTCCTGGTCTCCACAGTAGACCAAGACAGGTTTGAGGGACTGTAGAACGGGCCAGCAAGGTTTTATAATCCCAGGACTAAGAAGACCCAGGTCATATACGACGAACCACTATGGGATGCAGTGCTTCCTACTGAAGCCTGTGGCCCGTAGTGACGGTAAGTGTAGTGGAGGTGTATCGGTCAAGATCCCTTACGGGTTCCCTAAGCAATATTCTCAAGCTCAAAAAGGGAGGAAAAAGAATATTCCCTAAATGAGATATGATAATCTTCTTTGCTCATAGGGGCGTTCAGTGTAGGAATAAAGTGGCCCGCTAACGTTTGTAAATAGCAGAGCAGCGCAGGTCATTCCCGAGGGGTCATCATCACTCGTATAAATTAATCTGTTATGTGGTACTCTCTCTCTCTCTCTCTCTCTCTCTCTCTCTCTCTCTCTCTCTCACCCCCCAACTGTAAATCGCAGCAGAAGAATATTTTCCCTTCCGCATGATTTCCCTCAGTGTTCTGATGGAGGCCATAAACCAAACAATGATAGCGGCAATAGTTATGTGGCCCGCGCAGCGTTGCCACCTCCGTCAGAACTCCGGCGCGAGAGCAGCCTCCCCTCTATTGGCTATACTGTCTCTGGCCGCGTCGTTTAGCGCTGTTGAATATGCAGATTGTTGTGTCCCGGATGTTGGTATTGGTGATGTGTTCAGTGGAGCCCCTCCCGCTTCATAACCATGCCTTCCATCACCACCACAACCCCATCCCTTCCCCCCTCACAACCCTTCCTTCCATCCTTCCATCACGTCCAACCATCAACCACTGCAACGCCATCACTTCCTTCATAGCCACTCCTTCCATCGCCATATACCCGTCCCCTTTCCACCCAGACTGTGTCTTACTCATACGAGACCCTCTTCATATCGTCTATACAGTCCAGGAGGAAGTGAAGATGTTGGTGAGGTACACAACCATCTGCCTGGTGGCTGGCGCGGGGTTGGAAGCACGCAGGGTGTCCAACTTGGCTGCCCCACCCCTGCCACCACAACCTCCCAACCCCTCTCCCCCGCACAACTCAGGCACCACCTTCCCTCATCACACCATACACAACCACCAGCCACCTCCTGCAACCCCCATCTGTCCAACCTCTTTCACTATCATCACCCTCATGAGCTTTGGTCTTAGCTTGTTAGAAAATCTAATGTGGGATTTCTTCCATAGATTTGCAGGGGGAAACTCGTTCAATATATCTCGCTGAACGGTTGTAGATATGACGTTAACATGTTGATTATCACTGGTGTTATCTGGGAGAGCTAGTGTCTCTTGTGTGATAACACATGAGACATCCAGTCCCATTGCAGTGTGGTTGAATTGTCTTGGCGCAAAGGTTCTTTAGATACGTTGCTTTGACACAGCAGGAGTTTTCGTTACATTATCCTGACGCATCAAGACTTGTGGCTGCATTATCCTGGCGCATCATGACCTGTGGCTGCATTATCCTGGCGCATCATGACCTGTGGCTGCATTATCCTGGCGCATCATGACCTGTGGTTGCGTTATCCTGACGCATCAGGACTTATGGTAACACTGTGCTGATGCATTAGGACCTGTTAGCGCACAAGACACAAACAGGCGTAATTCTACTATGATTTGGATTTCACATCGAAAGTATCTGTAGTCGCTTTCCAATGAAATCGAGTATGTGACGGTACGTCGGTTAGCGAATGGTGGCCATAGGTGACAAGGGGTAGACGAAGTGCACTTGACTCCGGTGGCGTTCAGAGCTGGGCGACCAGCGATCTGGACGAACAAGATAAATCCTTGCACTCGATAGAGGATGATGTCCAACACGGGTGTGAGCTGAATACGAGAGAGAGAGAGAGAGAGAGAGAGAGAGAGAGAGAGAGAGAGAGAGAGAGAGAGAGAGAGAGGTTTGATGGTGATGGGAATAGCGCGTTGCACTCACCACTTGACATGTACGTTGACAAAGGATGCTTCTTCTCTTTGACCTCCTCGCCTCGTCCCCTCACTCGTCCTGCTTCCTGTATAATGCTATCGTTTTCAGCAGATACTGTACTCCTCTGGCTTGGTTATCCATTCTAGGTTTGGTCGGTAATGTCTTCAACCAGTCATGATTCTCATCTTCTTTTGAACGTTTCTGTGGTCGCTCCATTTCAGTTTCTTTGTTCACCAGATAGCCCGTTAAGAATTGATCGTTTCAACTTCCTTTTGCTGGGTATTCATATATATTTTCTCTAATGCATTTTTTGGTAAGCTTCCAGGAAATATTCTTGACCTAATGACTCTCTATCGGTCATGTCTTGGTTGTTTTCACGTTCAGAAGAGAGAGAATGATATACATAGTGTGATAATTCATTTTCATCGCAAAGAAGATATGTCATCTACCTCGCCTGTATCTAGCACTGGTCTCAAGTGTGAGTAACTCCTCAGGTGTTAAATGATCAGGTAAACTGACCTTCACGCATCACGCTCCTTGACACCGCCGGAGTCAATTTAGCTCGGCTGATTAATATAACCCGGACCCCAGCCAGTGTTTGTGAGGGCACCTGCCTCCCTCCCACGTCAGGGTGTTTATACCGGGGAGAGTGGCGGTGAGGTACCATGACACAGCCGAATGTTATCTTGCTCTTAGAGGAGCGATCTAGCGTCGGGCTGGAAGCCGAGAGTACAGGAGAGGAGGGAGTATCTTTGCCGTAGTGTTAGTGTGGGAGGGGAGTTGTACAGGAAACTGAAGATATATGTACGGTGAGATGTGTACTTCATGAGAGAGTGCTGGTGCTGAGTGAGAAGGATGCCGAACGGATAGATCATGGGTCATACACGGAGTAGATATAGATACTCTCTTATCACACCCGGAAGATGCAAGAAAATGTGGTGCTCCTGCGCGTAGTGATGTCGATGAAGGAAGATGAATGAAACAAAAGTTGAACGTCACGTTAAGGAAAACTCTCCCTAGACATCTGAATACTAAAGGAATACATCCATACTGAATAACTCTTGATCCTACTAGCATGAGTTATTCGACTTCAACAAAGGCTACACCAATCATCATAAGCGATGGATGACGGGAGGTTTGTATAGCAGTCTAGTGACACCAGAATACTCAACAGGGACAATGCCTCCATAAAAAAAACAGGAGCTTTAACCTCTATTGCAAGGTCGTTACTGAGGACACTGATGTGATACACCTGCAAGAATGTCTACCACCAACTAACTGGTTATCTCGGACGCACATTACCTAACTATAAGTATTATAATCTTAGGATAGTTAATGATTACTTAACTTAAGTAAAACAGTCAATTTCTCATATAGTCTTCATCTCCAAAGAGTCCAACAGATTCCAGTGCAATGTCAGCAAGACAACACACGTCTGCAATCCTACACTCACCGTACGGTGTACACTCACTGTCTATGCACTGCCGACCTCATCCACTGCTTATATCCTCCTAACATCAATCAGAATGAACCATCTGTTCTCGTGAGGGACATCTCGCACCCGGGACACAAGGATATGAGTATTCTTTACTCCACCATCACTGGCAAAAAAAAAGAAAAAGAATTAGCAATTGAGAATCTGCCATACAAAACTGAATTGGTCGCCATATTCATCACTTTCGACTGTGCAGAAACTGCAACCACAGACAGTTTCATTATATCTTGAGTTTCTATCCTAGACTTCTTGCTCTAGATACCCTGAGACCAGGGTGTAGCATGCTGGTGTGGATTGCCACACGATAAAGTCGATGCTTTTGCCAAACCTGCTCAAGATAAAACTGTTGAACTGAACATTGGGCTTTCAGTAATCCTAAGACTGTAATGAGGAAGGCAGGAAAGGATGTGTTAGGAGCACTGAAGTGAGTGCGACTAGACAAAGGGGAAGATTCATTCACGAACATGATAGAATGTGTCGAGGTAAACATGTGTCTGGAGAATGCAACAAGACCAGTGGACCACAAGATGTTATCACAGCAGTTGAAAGCTAGGCTGTAGATGCCACTGGTGCTCTATCGTCTTTGGAGATGTTAAAACATGTGAATCGTAACGTGTGCCTAGGTATATGGGCACATACATGTAACACTTATGTCGTAAATCGTTAAAAAAAAGGGAAAAGAAAGATAGATCTTTTCAGAGACAAGTGTAGACTATCCCTGCAAGAAATGGCACAGTAGCTTATCAGTATCAGGCCACGGTACTTGAATTACTGACACTGTGTTCACTTCTTGCATTTACGTGGTAGAGGGTCTTACTCACGGTGGGCAGATACTGGAACCATTATGTGTGGAACCCATTTTTGTTTAGCAAATTATGTGTTAATCCTGTGGTCACTGGGGTCCGACAAAGACCCATTGTAACCTCTCTAATCCTTTTGCGCTTCCGCCCGGAGGATGAACATAGACCGGCAAAATCTAATTAACATTTAAGCGAATGTGACGCCGTTGGGATATACTCTTTCCTTTTCTTCTAAACCGTTACAGGGCCGATGTGGGAGGTTGATATATCTTGATCTAGTTTCTGCTTCTTAGAAATACGTATTGACTAATACTCGCGTTGACAAACATTTAGGTACACGCAACCCTGATATGATTCAGATGTTACAGGTGTATCGACGACAAGATGCATATGAGGAGTGGGATTGAACCCATAGGTTGGGGAACCCATTGTGGACGATAGGAGCAAAGGAACAACCCCTAAAAGATGTTCCACTTCTGTTTTTATACCAGAAACAGATCGCGGATTTACAAAGCACAGAACTTGCCTCATGAGCATCCTTGAATGTTATCATGAACTATTCAGTACCCACAACGAGACTAAAACAATCGATATTATTTTTCTCAGCTTCCAAAACGCATTCGACAAAGTTCCCCCACTCGATGAGATAATGCTTAAAGACAGAGCGTTTGGGATTACTGGTGGCATAGGAAACTGTATAGAAGCTTGGTGGCGTAATAAGAAGTATAGAGTCGTAATGAATGGGGTATCATTACCGTGGTTACCCTTGGCTAGTTAGATCCCCCAAGGGTCCATCCTGGGGCCTATACTTTTCATGATGCACATTGACTACGGTGGTGTAGGGCTAAATAGCGTAGCGTCTGAGTCTGTAGATGGCACAGTGATTGGCAATGCCATGTTAACTAAGAATATAGGCTATGATTACAAGATGATAAGATGGTTGAATGGTCTAGAAAATGGCAAATGCCATTTAACGTCAATAAATGTCAGCATTTACTAGAGACATCGGTAGATAATTTGATTACGAACTGATGGTCCTCAAGATAAAGGACACTCCTTGTGTAAAGGATCTTTGGGGGGATCAGTGTCTCTCACAACTTTAAATTCTACCAGCACTGTAACGAAGCCGCCAAGAAAACAAAGAGGATAGGATTTATGAGCAGAAACTTTAGATACAGAAGCAAGAATGTAGTATTGCCATTATACTTAAGTGCAGCTAGACCTCACCTTGAGCATACACTGCAGTTACGGGGCCCCCACCTAAGTGGGGGTATCCTCTCCTTGCGTAACAAAATCATATGAGGATAGACCGCGAAATCTAAATCATTCTCTCTGACCGAGGCAAGTTAATAGAATGAGTTCATATCCAGCTTTGTCGAAATAGAAAACCTGTTTACTTCCGCACCAGGGCTACCAACGAGAAAAATTGGATTGAAACTTAGAGGTCATCCAGTTAATCTGGATTGCACGAAACATTTCTTTACCACCGACATGATCGACACACAAAATAGCTTTCAGAATATGTTGCTCAGAGCAATGCAGTTAATATATTCATAAGTAGAATGGATCCTCGCCTGTCACTCTCCGGCACTGAGAAATTCTTTACCTAACCGTTGTTTTACGTGGTGGTGTGTTATGCTACCTTTCCAACCACTGATTTTGCCTTGGCCATGCAGAGGTAACGTATCATCATGGATTCCGTGTAGCCTCCTGGAAGAGATTAAGTAGGACATAATGTATGATCCTTTCACATCAAGGCTAATATAGATGTGGCAGGTCGCGAGGCTGGAGGTCTGAGTTTATCGTTGTCTTGTGTATCGAATATAAGAAATAGGAAAGGATGCACGCATTTGGTGAGTGGGTACATGACATATTCACATTGACTTTTATATGCCTCTCTTACAGAAATTTCCTTCCAACATTTTAGTTCTGCAAGGTATTTCCTCTACGTGTTTCCTGTCAAGCGTGTTGCCAAAAGAAGTAGGGTGTGGACAGAGAGCCCTTGCTTTGCTATCCTTTCCTTCAGAAGCGTTAAGGCTTGGAACGTAAGGTCTGTGTATCTGGTGCCATTCTTCCTCTTTCCCAGTTTCTTATCCACCTCCTTCAGTCCTCCCTTGACATCCTCCTCCGCCCCACCTCCTCTCAAAGCCTGGAATTAAACATCTATCAAGATGCAAATTGTCAGAGGGCCTGTGTGTTTCCACCTCCGGGGCTGGCAGTTCCCCGGGCCACAAACCTTGCCTCTCCGTAGTCTAAACCTCCCACCTAGTGTGGATGGCTCCGTGGCAAATCCATTGAAGTCAAACTGGTTAATATAGTGTATATTGGAGAGGTAGTGTGGCTGTTATGTTTAGCAGAGCAAATGGTATGGCTTATGTCTAGTAGAACAAGACTGGTATGGCTTACGTCTAATGGAGAAAAACTAGGATGACTTTTGTCCTGAGCTGGACTCATTTAGCTTACGCCCGACTGAGCAAGACAGGAGAGGAGTTATGGGCCAGTAGAGCAAGACTGGTTAGGCTTATGATCATCAGAGTAAGACTTGAGGCTTATGATCAGTAGAGCAAGACTAGTGGGTTCTATGACCAGTTGAGTAAGACTGGTGAGCCTTATGGTTAGCGGGACAACACTGGCTCGGACAAAATGGTTTCATCAGAGCCTTATATAGAGTTGGAGTGGCTAAACCCAAGGTTTAAGATGGTGGCTTTGATACTATGAAGTCAACCATGGTTTGCTTATAGTAAAACCCGGAGTAGATGTACAGTTAAATAATGCTGGGTTAGGTCTGTGCTGGTAATAGCAAGCGTCTTTGTTCTGGATGCAAATCACTGATGATTTGATTCTATGTTTAGCTCAGTATGAATGGCTTGAACCTGTGTTTCCCAGAAGAAGAGCGGACTGGTTCTGTGTCTGTCACAGCATAAGTGGCATGATTCTGTGTCCAGCTAAGCATATGTGACTTGGCTGTTTGTCTGGTTGAACACAGAATGAGTAGCTTGACTCAACAAGAGTTGGGTTGGTTCTCTGTCCACCAGGAGGACGGTGGATTGGTCCTGTGTCTCAACACCGTTATACTAACTTGCATCTTTGTCTGGTATGCAGAGGTCTACCTGTTTTTCCGCTGAGCCTAGCAATGGTAGCTTGGTCCTGCTTTTGGTATACCAAGAGGAGTTTAGCTCTCCGTATGGTTAAGAGAATGATCAGCTTAACTTTATGATGATCATAGCAAGACTGGCTTAGCTCTGTCCCTGATGGAACCGATATGTCTTGCCTTTCACTCTTCTGTAATGAGAGCAGCTTGGTTTCGTTTAGATGAGTGCCTTAACTGTCTGTATATTACAAAAAGAATGGCTCTGCTGTTATCATTAGAGTAGTAAGACTGACATAGTTTTCTGTGTCACAGACGAAGTTGTGGATTGTGTGTTTGTGTCTAGTGTGAGAAGAGTGGCTTGGCTTCATCAAGCTGGTACGAATAACGTCTTGGTTATATGGTCAGCACAGGGAGCAGAACCTTAGCACCCTCACCCACCCCAGGTATATATATATATATATATATATATATATATATATATCTCTATATATATCTAT
>JAUTXX010437961.1:0-12778 GCA_032273605.1 Panulirus laevicauda
AGAGAGAGAGAGAGAGAGAGAGAGAGAGAGAGAGAGAGAGAGAGAGAGAGAGAGAGAGAGAGAGAGAGAGATCGTGCAGTGGGTACAATACACGGACGTGAGAGGTGGTGCCGAAAATGGCCTGGGGGGGGGACTGCTTTAATGACTCTGAGAATCACTGTCATTTGGAGCATGACATGATAACCTACAGATGTTGACGCTGATAGCACCGCAATTGACTCGCCCCCCTCCCACCGCCGCTCCACACACCCCCAATCACAGCAGACTGCATACCTGCCCATCTGACCAAGACTCTCTCTCCCCCTTCACCACACCATCAATAGACAACGCAAAACACCGTGGAAACTCTCCACATTAGAAAACACAATGTTCTTGCTGGATCAGAACCTATCCAAAGCTGCGTTTGAAGGTTTCAGACTGATGAAGGTGAAAGTACCTTACATAGAAGGCATTCTCGTACAGAATGGACTTGACCCCGAGCATGATTACGTCAAGAGATGGGTTACAGATTGGCGGTGGGATAATAAAAGTCGCTTGGTGTGCCAGGTACGTACGATTTCAGGATGATATGATCCAAATGCAGGCAGTGTAAGTTATCATGAGCACATGTAACGCCTCGACATGTACAATGTACAGAGGTTTAAGAGGAGATTTAGGGTACGTTATGGTTTACAGGAGGGTACGTTATGGTTTACAGGATGAAATTGTTACTGATCGCTACGTATGAGAAAGTAATGTGAACAGTACATTTATGTACATGATGTTTACGTCGCTCTGGTCATGGCAGATTTTGACTCTAGTGTCACAGTGTCTTATATAAAAGTATCCGTAGACGTGTCGACACTGATGGCGGCTAATCCCTGATTTTTAGAACACTCGCTGGTCTTATGTCCTAGCTTGGTGTTCCTCAGGTGCAGAGCAGAGTCGCCGATGGTCATGTTCAGGGTCGTGGGTTCCCGCGATTCGCCACACGTCGTACTTGTAACCTAGTCTTACTCTGGCAGATACAGTGCCCCGTTGTCTCAGGGCCCTGTGCTCTCCTTATTGAAGGTCCTTAGACCCATCAATGATTACGGTGCGTAAAACTCCCCATGCGTGGTCTTCGAGTAGCACCACCCTCCTCCTCCTCCTCCTCCTCCTCCTCCTCCTCCTCCTCCTCCCCGCAACCATATGCGGTGTGATCAGCGTTGTTACTTCCCCCTGTGGCAGGACCCAGCGTTGGGGGGGAAAACGAGCGGGCACGCTCACGTCGCTTTGTGTCCGACATTACGAGGGTATCCGTAGGAATTCGGTACGCAGGTGACAGTCATGGGCTTCAGGTGGTGGTGAATGATGGGAGTAAAGAGTTTCCCCAGCAGGCAGACCACAGTGGCCCGGGGCGTTGCAGGAGGGGCGGGGGAGGGCAGGGTGAATGATTGCAGCATGGCATCGAGGTGTCTTGAATGGGAATGCCATGAAGTAGTTCGCCGTGGGGCAGAGCTGGATCAAGGGCGGAGTTGTTTTTCTTCTCCCGTGATGATTGTGGATGAGGTCAGCCAAGCAGGTAGGTTCAGGCCACACTCCGATGATGACGCACGGCACCGTTGGTTAGGTTAGGTTGGCACTGCGATACTGTGGTAGACTGCTGTTCGTTGTAGTTGTTGTAGTAATGAGTGTAGCGAAGGCGATAAATGTGACGGTATTGGTAGTGTTGTGTGGCAGTGCAGTAACGCTGTTTTCGTTGTAGTATATGGCACATGTATGTAGTCGTGGTTGTAGTGTATGTCATATGTAATGTATGTAGTCGTGGTTGTAGTGTATGTCATATGTGATGTATGTAATCGTGGTTGTAGTGTATGTCATATATAATGTATGTATGTATGTAGTCGCTGTTGTAGTGTATGTCATATGTAATGTATGTAGTCGAAGTTGTAGTATATGGCAAGGTCTTACGTTACTGGAAGAATAGTAGTAGTAGTAGTAGTAGTCGTAGTGTTGACCTCCTGTGATAGTACGACGGTGTGGTGGGTTCTTCCGGCTGTGGTAGTAGTACCGTGGTGGTGTGGTAGTGGTAGTATGTTGGACTGCTGTGGTAGTGACAGCGGTAAGCGTAATGGGCCGCCGTGGTAGTGGCGGTGTTAGCGCCGTGGGCCACTGCAGCAGAGGCACCGTGGTGGGGCACTAGTACAGCAGTGGTTGTGTGGTGGGCTACCGCAGCACAGGCACCGTGGTGGGGTACCAGTACAGCAGTTGTGTGGTGGGCTACCGCAGCAGAGGCACCGTGGTGGGGTACCGGTACAGCAGTGGTTGTGTGGTGGGCTACCGCAGCAGAGGCACTGTAGTGATAGTGTGGTGGTAGCACGGTCGGCTTCCATAGTAAAGGGTGATGTGATGGTACGTTGTGGACCACTTTATCCGGGGTAGTAGTGTAGTGGTAGTGTGGTGGACTGCTACAGCAGGGGTAGTGTTAGGGTAGCTTGGTGGACTATTGTTATAGCAGGGGCAGTATAGTGGAGGTGTGGTGGTCGTGTCTTGGGACACTTCGTATAGCAGGGGTAGTGTAGTAGTAGTGTGATGGGTTATTACAGTAAGGGTAGTGTGATGGTAGCGTGGTGGACTGCTATAGCAGGGTTAGCGTAGTGGTAGTGTGGGAGATTCTATAGCACGGGTAGTGTTGTGGTAATGTGGTGGGTTGCTATAATGGTAGTAGTGTGTGTTAGGCTTTTATTGTAGTGGTAATGTGGTGGTAACGTGGTAGACTACTATGGCAGGGTAGTGTACTGGTAGTGTGGTGTGCTGCTATAGCAGGGGTAGTGTAGTGGTAATGTGGTGGGCTGCTATAGTAGTGGGGTAATGTGGTAGGCTATTATAGTAGGGGTAGTGTGGTGGTGGCGTGGTGGACTACTATGGCAGGGTAGTGTAGTGGTAGTGTGGTGGTAGCGTGGTGGGTGGCTATGTATTGATCGCGTGGTGGTGGGGGAGGGAGGGGACAGAGAGAGAGAGAGAGAGGGAGAGAGAGAGAGAGAGAGGGAGAGAGAGAGATTGAGACGGTGGGCATCCCGGCCAGTCATGCCGCATCCGCTCCTCCAACACTACCTTCTCCAACACTACACTCTCCCTCCGACCCTCTTCTCCACCATCTCTGTCCCCTTCACCAGCCTGTGGCCGTGTACCCCTAGTGTTGGAGTAGAGTAGACCGAGCTGTATCTGGTAGTCAGTGTCCATCACCGTGTGTGTGTGTGTGTGTGTGTACACCATAGTGCCGTGTGTGGCGCCCGCCGCTGTCGCTGCCGCTGCTGCTGCCGCTGCTGCTGGTGGTGGTGATGGTGATGCCAGCTGTGGTGGTGATGCCGCGAGTGATCACCACCAACACCAGCCGTCCTCACTAGTCTCTCTTATCATCCCACACACACACACGCCCCCCTACCACCACCCTAGTGGTGATGTAAAGGCGGCGGTGTAGCGAAGAGCCATGATGTTGTCTTCCTCTCTGTGTGAGAATGATGGAGGATATCCGTGACCTCTACCACTTGACCCCTGACATCTTGACCTTCTCTCGCCAAGTGCCACCCTCAGCCATTACCTTCATCCCGGCCGCCCTATGTAAGTCCCAGCACAATATTCTTGCCTTACTTCCCGCTGTAGCGCGCCCCCCTCCCAAGCAGCATCACCACACCTGCCGCTGGGGGGGCTTGCATCTTCTGCACCGGCTGTGATCCCTCCCACCTCTGCCTCTCTTAACTGGAATGATTCCCTCAAGTGTAGCACGGCCTTTTTTTTTTTTTTTTTATTTCTGTGTATCAGTGTGGTCAGACGTTTCTTTAACTACGTACACGGTTTTACAGAAACGTTTTTCCTACTTTTTTTTGTGTGTGGTGGTGGGGGATATTTTACTGCATGTTGTGGGTAGGTGCATGTCCCAGATTCTCCAGTCATGCTGTGGGTAACTCCGGTCATGTTGTGGGTAACTCCGGTCATGTTGTGGGTAACTCCGGTCATATTGTGGGTAACTGCCTGGACCAGACTTCCGTTAGTGTTAGTACCACTTCGCCCGTCCATGAAACTTAGTTTCACGTCAGGTGTCTAATGATTCACAGTACGTTTTTATGCTTCAGTGAATGTTTTCCTTTGTTTCATCTCAGTGGGATGTGCTACTGAAGGTTTATGCTCTCTTGAGCACGACAGTACGAACCCCTGAACACGACGGTACGACCCTTGAGCACGACAGTACAAACCCCTGAACACGACGGTACACCCATTGAGCACGACAGTACGTACCCTTGAACACGGCGGTACGACCCTCTGTACGATGTACTGTCCACTGACCAGACCGTTAAGGGTGAGGTTAGAGGCAAGGCCACCTTACCCAAGGGTCTTTATCGTGGCGGGTAAGGGGATAAGCGTTGCACAGGGCGGAGGCAGGACATGTTTGAGTGAAGGTTGGGAAGCGGCGCCAGCGACCGGCTGTGAAAATTTGATGGTGCGTTTGTAAGGTGTAGAGTGTGTTGTGGTGGGTGTTGCACCTGTTTCATTGAGTGGGTGCAGATGTTGCACGAACGCACCTCCTCCTCCTCCCCTTCCTCCTCCTCCCCTTCCTCCTCTCTAACTCGCCCGTCAGTCTCCATAAATCGTGTAGCACGACTGATGTTCGGCCCGAGTTTCACCGTACGTTATCCCACGTTACAAGGAAACTCCGAGACGTTTCAGGGAAGACTGGCAAACCTCAAGTGAATGATCTTGGTGCGTTTCGCTGCTCGGCGTTTGTGTTTCGATGTAGTTTATTCAGATCTGTATTACACGATTGGTGTTCGTCTGGTTTACGATGTTTGGCTTTTTTACGTGGCTAGGATGTTTCTTGAGACCTTATAGGTTAGCTCTCGTCTTCACCACGTACCGGGACGTTGGTGTGTGGTTGGTTCATCCGGGTCTTTGGTTATATCGTTGTGTTTCACTGACCCTGTTATATAGATATCTGATACCCTTTGAAGCATATTTTGTTACTTGTTGTACATGCACTGTGCCTTGACCTTCTTTTGCATTGACTGTCAGTGTAAACAAATGTATACTACCGTATCTGTACAGTGTGTCCCGTTCAAAACACATACACTGGTATTCAGTGCATATGTAACTCGTTTGTGAGTGTGTATTGTAATTCGTTCACTGTACATTGTTTAACTGATGTGATGTGTTCTCACTCCCCATTTATAACTGGGACCCATGCGAGCCCCGATACTTTCTCTTAAGTACGCATGTCGCATAAGGTACCTTGATGTAGTTTGGGCTGTAGACTGATGTGTTGCACCGACACTCGAGATGTGTCTTTGGTTTCAACCTGTGATTACACTTAATTTTCCCAAAGGTGCGCACATGTGTATCTGGTTATACAACCGTTTATTTTATTCAGGTTGAGGGGATAATGGGGTGCTGGTGTGGGGGGTGGGGGGGTTGTTCTGTGGTGGTGCTGCTATGTTGTATGTTGAGGTGGTGGTGGGGGTACTTGCATGATGTAGGGATGGTGGTGGGTAGTTGTGTGGTAGCCTGTTTTGTAACTGTTTGTATACTGTACTGGGAGGGATAGGGGTCTGGTCTTTTCAATATCTACTTTTATAGCCCAGCCTTTTAGATTTCTGCATGCCGTCCACATTTACCAAATGCTCAGTGCTTGGTCCATTCATTCGCCACTCTTATACTACAAAAAGTACTTCTTTGCATATTCTTTAACAAGTTTCTGGCTTAATTTCATGTTATTTCCTCTAATTGTTTTGTCCCTGCTTCTTTGGAAGAACTGTTCGCTCTACATTAGCAGTCTTGTTTATAAACTTACACGTTGTGATGGTAGGCAAATATAGGGCTTCTCGCCTTTCCCCCTAAATAATCATTTTTAATTGTGGTACAGTCTTTGTTGCCCATCTCTGGACCTTCTCTGTTAGTTCGTTGTGCTTCATTAGGTGCGTAGACCTAACTTGAAAAACATATTGTAGTTTAGGCTTTATGTTGAATATAAGGAGCTTCCTGAATATTTTCTTAAACATATATTTCAAAGCTGTTCTGATATTTACCAGCAGACAGTATGTCTCATTCACTATTTCCTGATATGTGACACTTCCAGCAGTTTAGGGACTATGTCATATCCCTTGTCCCTCCAGTACAAAGAATTTTGAAGCTTATATCCTGCTAAATAATATTCATATTGAGGGCCCTCTTTCGCTACGTTTCATCCTCCATAATCGACATTTATTCAGGTTGAATTTCATTGGCCATGTATCAGACCCACTTGGACGACTGTGCAGGTTCCCTTGCAAGTGATGCAATTGTCGCTTTTCACTTTCCCTCATGACTTCTGCATCATCTGCAAACATACTCAAGTAGGAATCTGTGCCTTGTGTTAAGTCAGTCTCCTAAATCATTCACCCAGAACAGAGAACTGCGTGGCACTCCACTAGTGACATCCACCCATTTCGAGAAGGCTTCATCTAACGCCGAGTCCTTTGCTCCCTTCCAGTGAGATGATAATCATCTGTTCTTCAGGGGAGTCTTCCCTCAAAGTCTTGACTGTTGGTCCAACTTCTCAATCAGCCTCCCATGTGGCACAGTGTCATTTGATTTCTAGCAGTCTAGAGAGACGATCACTCCACCCAGCCTTCCCATTTCATTGGAGACAGAGCTCACTCTCTCGTAGAGGTCTAAGAGAGGTTCGATCCATACCATCTCCTTTCCCTAAGCCCTTGCTGTCTCTCACTTAGTGAGGTCATTTCTTCTCTGTTGGGAGTCATCCACTTGTCTCCTGATTATCTCTCCCAGGACCTTGCAAATCGTACGCTTAGGGGAGACAGGTCCCTAGTGCAGCGCCTCTTCGTGGCCTCCTTTTTATAGATTGGCATGGTGTGTGCTCCGTTTCCCGCTGCCTTAACACTCTGCCTTCCTCCAGCTACATGATAACAGTATTCAAAGAGGTTTGTGTTGTGTATCTGCAAACATCTCCAGCACATGCGGCCGGATTTCATGATGACCATGACCCATGTATGGGTCAAGACCCTTTAGTATTCTGGTAATGTCATGTCTATATATCTCATTGCTTTCCAGACCCTCGTCCCCATTCACGTTCACCAGAATTTAGGCTATAGTGTCTTTCACTATTAAAGCACTTTTGAACCGGCTAATCATTTTCTCGCATATCTTTACATCATCTACAGTTCTTCCCTCTGAATCCCTTAGCCAGATCAGCTGCTCGTTAACCGACACTTAATCCCAGGGGATTCATGGAAATGTTTTGGTTTTTCTCCTGCCCTGGCCACAATATCCCTTTCAAAGTGTCTCTGTTCCTCTTTTCTTAACCTGCCATACTCGTTGGATGTTCAGTGGTGGTGGTGGTGGCACTTTGTGCTGGTGTTGGGATGTTCTGTGATGGTGCGGGCATATTTTGCCTGTTGTGGGATGTTCTGTGATGGTGCGGGCATATTTTGCCTGTTGTGGGATGTTCTTTGGTGCTGATGGCTTGTTGTTCTGGTGGGGGATGTTCTGTGGTGGTGCGGGCATGTTTTACTAGTGGGATGTTCTGTGGTGCTGATGGCTTGTTGTAATGGTGGGGGATGTTCTTTGGTGGTGGTGGCTGCATTTTCGTAGTGGTGTTGGCATATTTCTGCCGATGCAACAGAATATTTCTTTCTATACAGTGGTTTGTGGTTGAACTAGGCTATTCCTGTCTTTACTGGCGTACATTATCAGTGTGCTTTCACTGAAACACATGCAAAAGTACCATATGAATAGTGAGGTGTGGATCCCAGAATGACAAACCTGTACAGATGCGATGCGACAGGACTAGATCAGATGGAGTTGGATTGCATATCGTAGATACACATAGAGCAGCTGAACTCCTGAACTCTTCAAATGATGAAGTAGAAGCACTCGATGTCAAGATTGAAAACCCAGACTTGGTCATTGCATTCATCTATAGACCAACCTAATACAAAGCCTCATGAACTGACGGAGCAGATAAACAGAATCTATGTCTCGACCTCGTAAAAACCCAGTACCAAATATACTTCTGTCAGGAGACTTCAACGTACCACACATTGAATAGAGACAGGCATGAAGTAGCATCGAAGCGGAAAGATACTGACTATGGAAGCAGCAAGGACGAACAAGAGGCGGAAAAAAGAGGTGAGAAGTTCTCCCCCAGCCAACAAAAGAACGAAACCAACCAGAGGAAATAACATTCTGGACCTCACTGTGGAGCTAATATGTGATATTACCATCTTACAAAGACCTATACTCTAATCACAACCTGATGGAAAGAAAAACAAGTTTTAATAGTAAACGTATAAATTGGGAGGATGTGATGAATGACATGTCTCTCTGTCACACAATGGGAAGCCCTGCTTGAGTACCAAAGCAGAGGAGGAAAGCGTAAATGACATGACCACTCTCTCTGTTGCCTGACCGTTTTGGTAGGATTGTTGATGCTCTGAAAATCAAAGAAAATGCCGGCGTGATTTACGCAGACTTTGCAAAAGCGTTTGACAAATGTGCACATATACTGGAAAAGATGGGAATAACCGGAAAAAATAGGGAAATGGGTATACAACTGCTTTACTAAGATAACTAGATCACAGCAAGTAGTTGTAAACCATGCCTTCTCCAGTGTCTCCATAGTAAAAATCTCTGTACCCCAAGGAACTGTACTTGCACCTCTCCTGTTCCTCATTCTTATATCTGACATTAACGCAAACACAAGTCACAGTTCTATAGCATCTTTTCCAGATGATACTATAAGATGCATGAAAATCACATCAGTAGATGATGCCGAAAGGCCACAAGGTGACATAAAGTCTTTAATTGGGCCACCGAGATGACATGATTTTCACTGAGGATAAATTTCATGTCCTCCGGTATAGGGAAAATTGAAGAAATTAGAAACGTCACAGAATACTGGACAGACACAGATGCTATCATAAAACCAGAGGAATAGTATGAAAGAGTACGGAGTAATAATGTCTGACGACCTTACCTTCAGCGAACACAACAAACAACGGTTGCCTTATGCAGCAGGATGGTAGGCTGGATCCTGCGGACTTTCAAGACGAGGGAAGAAAAACCAGTGATGATGTTATTCAAGTCACTACTTCTTTCATGAATTGAATATTATTGCTGTCACTGGACTTAACTACGGCATGTGAAGGTTTGTGGGGCATTGTTGTGGATAGGGATTTATGGGTTCGGTGCATTGCATGACAGAGAATGGATACGAGTGAATGCGGCCTTTCCTCGTCTTTTTCTTGCGCTACCTGGCTAACGCGGGAAACATTGATCAGGCATGGGGGAGACTCGTGTGTGTGTGTGTGTGTGTGTGTGTGTGTGTGTGTGTGTGTGTGTGTGTGCAGGAAAAGTTGGTTGGATCCCTTAGGGATGAGAAGTTCTTTAACGGGACTATACTTCCGATGAGACAGCCTAGCCGGAGGTGACTATTTCACTCTTGATGCAACCTCGAGCATGCGGAGTCCGGTAACACATATATACCCGTTTATATATCTGTCCTAGGAGCCTCACGGAGGGTGAAAAGTCACCTTGGGCGGGGCTGTATCACTAGGAGTACTCCAAAGGAGTCCAGCATTTCCCTGTTTCAGAATGTATATGTACGGATTGATAGATATATAAATAAAGGGATGGATAAATAGATAAATATTTTATAGTCAACATAGCGCAGGCGAAATATACATGCCTTAATTGTGGTCATCTTGAATGACAAACTAGAGCATGAGGGAAAAGAAGGAAGAGAATAATTAGAAGTCATTAGTGGATGGTGGAGGTGGAGGTGAGTGTTGAGGGTGGAGAGGTTACAGGAAGACCCAGGGACAAAAGACGTGGGTGAATACCTCAACCTCACTGTTTGTTATAATGGTCACTCCTGTTGTGACTGACTGGCAGCTTCTGCCTGTGGTTACACTGTTGCCGTTTGTCTGGTTGTGTCAGCAGGTACCTGTTGTTACACTGTTGCCGTTGTCTTGGTTGTGCCAGCAGGTACCTGTGGTGACAGGTTTGTCTGCCGTGGATACAGTCATCACTCGGGAATGACCTCATTATCTTCCCGCCCCTCCTGGAACAGTGCTACAGAGTCCCCTACACAGTCATGTTTCCAGGACCAGGCTTCACACGGCCCCTAGAACGACAGACGAGAGGAGGGCAGAGGTTGTCACCGGCGGCGTTATTATGGGGAATTCGCTAGACGAACTCCTTCACTGGTGTTGTCAGAGGTTCGTTCTGTCGCGAGGATAGTATGCAGCAATACCGCCATCAACAGTTTTACTCTCTTGGACGTCAGTTTGTCGCTAAATGTTCCCAGGAACCCTACATATCCACGTTCAATGCCTCACTGTGGATCCTCATAAAATGAAGTGTGTCTCAATTTTAAACCCGGTCATCTATCTCTCAAGATGTGATAGTGTCCGCTGCCTTCTCCGGGTGTCCGCTACCACCTCCAGGTGTCCGCTGCCTCCTGCCAGTGTCCGCTACCTCCTCCAGGTGTCCGCTGCCTCCTCCAGGTGTCCGCTGCCTCCTCCAGGTGTCCGCTGCCTTCTGCCAGTGTCCGCTGCCTCCTACCGTTGTCCATTGCCTCCTCCAGGTGTCCAGTGCCCCCTACCAGTGTCCACTGCCTCCTCCAGGTGTGCCCTGCCTCCTGTTTGTGTCCTGTGCTTCCTGCTGGTATCATCTGCGTCCTGCCGGCGCGCGCTACCTCCTGCCAGTGTCCGCTGCCTCGTGCTGGAGAGTCGTATATCCGAAGGTTGATGAGCGACGTGACACACGGTAACGCCCTTGGGCTGATAAGCCAGCGTGACACATTGTAACAAAGGTTGCTCTGTCTTGTCAAGACGCAGGCTTCGTCACGCCCTTCAGTCTTGTACCAGAAACACAGTGTTGTGAGCCACCTTCACTGTGTGGTGGTGGGTCTTGCTGGCCCTGCGCACTGTGTGCTGTCCTTCAGCCGCACCTCACGACCTGCACTGACTGCCCACTCCACTCTAGGAACTTAATCTTGATTTTCTTCCTCCTCCTCCTCCTCCTCCTCCTGCAGGTACTGCTACTGTTTTGCTCACCCTTGGAGGTATTATTCTCCACTGCTGAATACACAGTGACGCCCGTAGTAACATGGGACACTCACATTACCAAACCCTGGTACTCGCAAAGTAGTGAGTTCTCTGGACGCGACATCGAGGATCTGTAAGGGAATGATTTTTCAGTCAAGGGTCAAGTCTTGGACGCGTCACACTTAGGTCTCCTGCAGACCTTGGGGAAGCACGAGTGATTAAAGTGTCAGACAAGATATGATCAATTAATTATCGGTCAATTATCATATACTCTTTGTGTGTGTGTGTGTGTGTGTGTGTGTGTGTGTGTGTGTATATATATTTATATATATGGCGAAATTTGAGTAGTGTACGAGACCTGTGGGATGGTCATTGTACAAGGTAAAGTCACTTTCATCTTTTGACCCGTGTAAGAATTATTGACAGTGCTACAGTGCCCTTTATGTCACTGTCTACAGTGATGTTAACGATGTTGATGGCGTTATTGCCAGTTCTACGGACGATGTTGCTGACTTTCTGACATACATATACTCACACCCGATGAATGATTAACCCTGGTGTTACTGACAACACTGCGGATAGTGTTAAAGTGGTGGTGTCAGCACCACCGACTGTGTTGCTGTTACCAGGAAGACACACGGGCCTCCATGACTGGTAGCTGTGTGACTCCCTGGTTGTGGTGGCACGCTTCAGTTGCTCATTATTGTTAACAACACTCCTGGTGGTGTCACTCACACGGTATTGCTGACGCCTTTTATTGGCCAGCCTTATTGGGCAAAGGCGTTGCTGACAAAGCTAGTGTAGCTGGGTGTTGTAATGCTGCTGCTGCTGACATCAATCTTTGATGCTTTGAAAATACTGGGAGTCTTCGTCTTTGACGTTGGCTGTGGCTGACGATTTGCTGACTGTCTTGCTGACACTTCCTTGACGCCTTTACTGATAGTACTGATAACAGGTATAGAATTGCTGATGAGTCTGTTCACGTGATTGTGAAATTGGTGAAAATGTTTTGACTGTTATTAACCAGTATTGCTGAGAACGTAGAGTCCTTGGTCACTGTCAGTGTGACATTGTTATGAATAGTGAATAGCTGACAGTGAGGCTGATTTTTTTTTTTTTTGTCCTGACCCTGGTGCTGACAGTGTAGAAATGTTTTGTGTTTTGGCTGTCGCTGACGTTGTTATTAATAGTGCGTGGCTGACTGTAAGGCTGATTGCCTCTGACACTGGTGTTGACAGTACTGGTGATAATTTAGTGGGTGGGTGTTGCTGAGATGTTGCCACCCGTATTGCTGATAGTGTTGTAAAGTTGTTGGACAGTGTTGTTGGAAGTGTTGAAGTGTTACCTTCACTGTGGATGGTGGAGACTTTGGGTGTATTGTTTACAATACTGCTGACAGTGCTGACGGGGTGGGGGCGGGGGGGAGATGCTGACATTCCTCCTGTGTCCTTGACTGTTGCTGAAAGTTGTTGGTTATGACTGACAAATGATATTGTAACGCTGATAAGTGCTGACTAAGGGTTGGTAAGTGTCAGTACGAGCGGAGGGGAAGTGTAAGCGAAGCTGGACGATTGGCCGTCGGCGGGAGGATGTGGCCTTGATAACCTGGCTCTTTATTGGTTGTGACCTGCAGGTGACAAGTCCAGCCCTCGAGATAAGAGAGATAATGCTTCGGCACCTGCAAGGGAGAGGGTGTGTGTGTGTGTGTGTGTGTGGGG
>JAUTXX010438071.1:0-12777 GCA_032273605.1 Panulirus laevicauda
GAAAACCTCTACAAATCTTCACCTTCGCCTCCACAAGATAATGATCAGACATTCCTCCAGTTGCACCTCTCAGCACATTAACATCCAAAAGTCTCCCTTTCGCGCGCCTGTCAATTAACACGTAATCCAATAACGCTCTCTGGCCATCTCTCCCACTCACATACATGTAACGTGGACAGTAGTAAAGAATATTGAGTATATTGCAATGTGGAAAGTGATAAAATGAACCAACATCACCACCACAACGACAAACAAAACCACTACCACAACGACAACTAACACCACCCCCCAACGACAACCAACATCGCCGTCACAATGACAACCAGCACTGCGACCACAACGGCAACCAACACCACCACCACGACATCCAACATCACCATCACAACGACAACCAACACCACCCCCACAACGACAACCAACATCACCACCACAACGACAACCAACATCACCACCACAACGACAGCAAACACCACGAGCACAACAACAGCCAAAACCACCACCACACCGACAACCAACACCACCGCCACAACGACAACCAACACCACCACCACAACGAAGACCAACACCACTGCCACAACGACAACCAGTACCACCGCCCCAACGACAACCAACACCACCACCACAACTACAACGAACATCACCGACACAACGACAACCAACACCACCGCCACAACGACAAACAACACCCCGAACACAACCACGACAAACAGCACCACAACTACCAACACCACCACCACAACGACAACCAACACTACCACCACAAGAACAACCAACACCACCGCCACAACGACAATCAACACCAACGCCTCAACGAAAACCAACACCACCACCACAACGACAATCTTCACCACCACTACAACGACAACTAACACCCCAGACACAATCACAACAAACAACACCACCACCATCACGACTACCAACACCACCACCACAACGACAACCAACACCACCACCACAAAGCAAACCAACACCACCGCCACAACGACAACCAACACCACCACCACAACGAAAGCCAACGCTACCGCCACAACGACAACCAACACCCCAGACACAACCACAACAAACAACAACACCACCACTACGACTACCAACACCACCACCACAACGACAACCAACACCACCACCACAACGACAACCAGTACCACCACCACAACTTCAAGCAACACCACCGCCACAACGACAATCAACACCACCGCCACAACGACAACCAAAACCACCACCACAACGACAACCAACACCCCCAACACAACCACGACAAACAACACCACCACCACCACGACTACCAACACCACCAACACAACGACAACCAACACCACCACCACAACGACAACCAGCACCACCACCACATCTACAAGCAACGCCACCGTCACAATGACAACCAACACCATCGCCACTAAGACAACCAACACCACCACCACAACGACAACCAATGCCACCACCACAACGACAACCAACACCACCACCACAGCGACAACCAACACCCCAAACACAACCATGACAAACACCACGATCACCACCACGACTACCAACACCACCGCCAAAACGACAACCAACACCACCACCACAACGACAACCAGCACCCCCATCACAACTACGGCAAACAACACAACCACCACCATGACTAATAACACCACAGCCACAACGACAACCAACACCACCACCACAACGACAACCAACACCACTACCACAATCACGACAACCAACACCACCACCACCACGACTACCAACACCACCGCCACAACGACAACCAACACTACCACCACAACGACAATCAACACCCTCAACACAACCACGACAAATAACACCACCAACACCACGACTACCAACACCACCACCACAACCACGACCAGCACCACCGCCACAACGACAACCAACACCACCACCACCACCACTACCAACATCACCACCACAACGACAACCAACATCACCACCACACCGACAACCAACATCACCGCCACAACGACAACTAACACCACCACCACAACGACATTCAACACCTCCGCCACAGCGACAACCAACACCACCGCCACAACGACAACCAACACCACCACCACAGCGACAACCAACATCGCCGACACAACGACAACCAACAGCACCGCCACAACGACGAACAACACCCCCAACCAACCATGACAAACAACAGCACCACCACCACAACTACCAACACCACCACCACAACGACAACCAGCACCACCACCACAACGACAACCAGCACCACCACCACAACGACAATCAACACCTCCACCACAACGACAACCAACACCACCACCACAACCGCAACCAACGCCAACGCCACAACGAAAACCAACACCACCACCACAACGACAGTCTACACCACCACCACAACGACAACCAACACAACAGACACAACGAATCCCAACACCACCGCCACAACGACAACCAACACCCCAACAGAACTACGACAAACAATAATACCACCTCCACGACTACCAACACCACAACCACAATGACAACCAACACCACCACCACAACGACAACAAGCACCACCACCACAACTACAAGCAACACCACCGCCACAACGACAACCAACACCACCACCACAATGACAACCAACACCACCACGACAACGACAATCAACACCACCACCACAGCGATAACCAACACCCCAACACAACCACGACAAACACAACGACCACCACCACGACTACCAACCACCGCCACAACGACAACCAACACAACAACCACAACGACAACCAACAACCTCATCACAACCACGACAAAAAACACCACCACCACCACGACTAACAACGCCACCGCCACAACGACCACCAACACCACCACCACAACGACAACCAACACCACCACCACAACGACAACGAACACTCCCAACACAACCACGACGAAGAACACCACTACCACCACGTCTACCAACACCACTGCCACAACGACAACCAACACCACCACAACAACGACAGTCAACACCCCCAACACAACCACGGCAAACAACACCACCACCACCACCACGACTACCAACACCACAACCACAACGACAACCAACACCACCGCCATAGCGACGACCAGCACCACCGCCACAACGACAACTAACACCTCCACCACAACGACAACCAACATAACCACCACAACGACAACCAACACCACCACCACAACGAGAACCAACACCACTACCACAACGACAACCACAACAAACAACACAACCACCACCACGACTAACAACACCAACGCCACAAAGACAACCAACACCACCACCACAACGACAATCAACACCACCAACACAACGACAACCAAAACCACCACCACAACGACAGCCAACACCACCACCAAAACGACAACCAAAACCTCCACCACAGCGACAACCATAACCACCACCACAACGACAACCAACACCAACACTGCAACGACAACCAAAACCATCACCACAACGAGAACCAACACCCCAACACAATCACGACAAACAACACCACCACCACCACGAGTACCAACACCACCGCCAAAACGACAACCAACACCACCACCACAACGACAACCAACATCCCAACACAATCACGACAAACAACACCACCACCACTACGACTACTAACACCACTACCACAACGACAACCAGCACCCCCACCACAACGACTACCAAAACCACCACCACAACGACAACCAACACCCCAACACAACCACAACAAACAACAACACCACCACCACAACTACCAACACCACCGCCACAATGACAACCAACACCACCATCACCACGACAATTAACACCCCCAACAAAGCAACGACAACCAACACCAACACCACCACGACTACCAACAACACCACCACAAAGACAACCAACACCACCACCACAACGACAACCAACACCACAACACAACCACGACAAACAACACCACCACACCACCACCACAACGACTACCAACTTCACCGCCACAAAGACAACCAACACCACCACCACAACGACAATCAACACCCCAACACAACCACGACAACCAACACCCCTAACACAACCACGACAGCCAACACCACCAGCACCACGTATACCAACACCACCACCACAACGACAACAAACACCACCGTCACAACGACAACCAACACCCCAACACAACCACGACAACCAACACCACCACCACCACGACAACCAACACCACTACCACAACGACAAGCACCACCACCACAAAGACAACCAACACCCCAACACAACCACGACAAACAACACCACCACCACCACGACTACCAACACCACCGCCACAACAACAACCAAAACCACTGCCACAACTACAACCAACACCACCACCACCACCACGACTACCAATACCACCACTACAACGACAATCAACACCACAGCCACAACGACAACCAACGCCACCACCACAACGACAAACAACACCACTACCACAACGACAACCAGCACTCCTACCACAACGACAACCAACACTATCACCACCAACACCACGAACTAATTCATGCGCTTCCCAAGTTCCGGAGTGTGACCACAGAGGCAACTACGGCCTATGAATCCATCTCGGGCTTAGAGAAAAAGTTGCCAGTGCCAGCTAGTTTCACGGTCAAACCCAACCTAAGGCGGGAAATGATTCCCCACCCCAAAGACAACACCCTGGATTTCCTTCTAAAGGACTCAAGCACGGCCACCAAACTAGACACGGCCGTGAAAGAGACCAAATCCGTGGTACTGAAGTACCCCAAAGAATTGCTCCCGGATCTCCTGGGAAACCACCCCAGAGTTCTGTAGGCGGAGCCCTGCACTCCGCTTACGGACAAAACTGTACAGACTCGGCGGGTTATCACCTCCCATTATGGGCCTACACCGAGTCTCATAGACTTAATAGTCTGGGGCAAATACGAGGTACGGCCTTACGTGCCGGAACCCCTCTGGTGTTACCGCTGTCAGAGGTTCGGGCACCATCAGTCAAGGTGTTCCAACAAGGACTTATACGCAGCAATGAGGCACCACACAGAACTGTGCCACACCAAATTAAAGAAGGCCAAGAAAGTAACGTCAAAGTGTGCGAAAGGAAACACCACGCGTGAAACCCGGACTGCCCCGAGCGGATAAAGAGGGTGTACACCATCAAGTGTGCATCCCCTCCACCCGCCAAACGGACCGCCACTGCATGTCAGCCGACTTCTCCAATTAACTTCGTTTGGGGTCAGCAGCAGCAGCAACCCCCGGCCCCGCGGAATGCAGAACAGTTCCCTACGCGCCCTACGATATCCTCCATTGCCACACAGGAGAAATCACCTGCACCTCCCAAGGCATCGGCGAAGAACGAGCAGCCGATCCCGAGTGGCATGATCCAAGTGTCGAACCTAAATAAGGTCCCAACCAGCTTCGCGGAAGGCCTGGCAACACTGCTGGGCCACAGGATCCAGGCGACACAGCTCTCCGCCCTGACGGGGAGCGTAAGTTTACGAGTGACCACAGCTCCCGCTTCAGTCAACAACCCCAAAGCCCCATGTTCAGTCAGCAGAACCCCCTTCCAGTCAACGACCCTACACCCGCTCTGGAACACATGAAAGTAACGGCCAAGGTGTACTCAACCCCAAAGCAAACCGCACGAGAGAACAGCCGCAGCCGCAGCCGCAAAGAAAGCCATGTGGCGATCACAAATAGGAAGTTCACCTCACTGTACCCCTCCGTCAAAAGAAGTCCAACGAAAAACTCCAGGAAGACGTAGAGGAGATGGATCTCATAGAGCTGGTCACCGAGCCGGAACCTCCGACCAGGGAAGCTCAACAAGGTCCATCTCGCAAATGGACAGCAGCACCACCCTGAAGATTCTGTCATGGAACATTCAGGGAATCAGGAACAAAACACACCTCCATGCAGCAGGACACAGTGAAGGCCTTGACATCATACTCCTTCGATAAACACTCCTCCAGGAACACCACAGCTTCCGCTCCTGTGGGTACAAGATGTACAGGAAGCACTTTGGTCAGGAACCGACCAGAGGCTGCATGATCCTAGTCATGTCGCACATCCCGAGCATAGAGTGCACCTGATGTCCTGTGGCCGGGACGTCGAAGCGCAGACCATAAGAGTCATACTGCAAGACCGTAGCATCGTCATCTATAACCTCTACAAGGGAGAGAGAGGCTCTCTAGATATCATGGAATTACTTGCATCGGACGAATACAACACCACGCTGGTAGGGGAAGATTTCAATGCTCACCATCCCCTCCTCATCTCAACGAGTGCCACCAATGAGGATGGGCTACACCTCTATCACACACTGCTTGACACCCCAAACATCACCCTCCTCAACAACGGCGGACCGACCCACATAAGGTGAGGGAGACTCAACCTCACCTTCCTCTCCCGCTCCCTAAAAGACTCAGCTTGCTGGCAACTGCATCCTTCTCTCACCAGCGACCACTTTGCCGCGCTAACCACTCTATCGGTCAACAAGCTCCCTCCGCCTCCACCACTGAGATGGAGGTACAACACTCAAAAAGCCAACTGGGAGCTTTTCAGAAGCAAAATCAAGAAATGGCAAGATGAGTACCAACAGCAGGCGGTCATCACACTCACAGACGAGAGTCGCCTACACTAGGAACTACTTCGAGCCCTTCAAGAAGCAGCGGATCTGGTCATCCCCAAGGCCAAACCCTCAGCCAGACGACACCAAGACCATTGGTACTACTGCAGCAGAGTGAAGTTCAACAACAGGGTAAACAGGGCTAGAAAAAACTACGGAAGACACTCCACCGATGCAAACAGACACCTACAGGATACAATCCGGCACACCAGAGAAGAGACCAGAAGCATCAAGAAAGCAAGCTGGCTCAAATGGTGCTCTGAGTTGAACGAGCACACCACCCTCGGCAGGATGTGAGGCCAGATCAAAAGAGCATCTGGCACGATTGTACCGCCACCACCAACTCACCCCAGTCCCAGAGAGGAGGTAGAGAGGCTTGCGGGACTCTTCTCCGACTGAGGAGCCACAAATAACCTACCCACACAGGCAGAAGAAACACAAAAGGGACCCGAACAGAGTAGGATACATCGCATACGGGAAGCAAAAGGCAGGCAAGACACAACGGACAGGGTCTTCACCACGCAAGAACTACAAAAAGCAATGAAACAGAGCAGGAACACGGCACCAGGGGCCCAGAGAATAACTTACTCCATGCTACGCCACGCTGGAGAAGCTGGACCGAGGCACAGCTGCAAGTCATCAATGCCTCGTAGACATCACGGAAGCTTCCACTGGAATGGAAAAAAGCAGACGTCCAGCCCATTGCCAAGTCCAGAGAACCAAAGAAACCACGACCCATCTCCCACTTCAGTTACATTGCCAAGACGGCAGAGTGGATGATTCTCAACATCCTCAAGTGGAAAGTCGGCCCCCCGCACCTACATATCTTCGCCTACACAGGAAACACCGAGTGAACAAACAAAATATCGGAGATACTGAGCACCATACAGTAAACAGGATATAGTAGTTTTCCTGGACGTGGAAAAACCTTCGAGCTAGCCAGTCTGCTGGCGATATTAGAGACTCTCGCTGAGAAAGGAGCCCAGGGGAGGCTCATCGGGTGGATGCAGGACTACCTAAAGCACCGCCAGGAACGAGTACGATTCCAAGGAGTCGCCTCGTCATAAACCCCTCGAAAATGGAACCTCACAAGGAGGCATACTCAGCCCAACACTCTTCAACGTCCTGATGGAGAACTTTGAGAAGCTCCCCTTCAGGCCTGCGGTTAAGCTCCTCTGCTACGCCGATGACCTCCAGCTGGTAGTGCGTGGGCGCATGAGATTCGCCAACTCCAACACGCACTCAAGCTGGTTGAAAATGAGTACAACAGACTGAGCCTCAAAACAAGGGCGATGGCCCTCTGCTTCCCAAGGCCAGACAGGATGCTCTCCATTCAGGGAAAGCCGGTAACCTGGGCCGACACCCACCAGTGTCTTGAGGTATGGTTTGACCGAAACCTCAGCTTCAGGACGCAGGTGACCAACATGGAGGTCTTTCAAAATGATGCACTCAGAACCATGCTGGGAGCTCCCTTGTGGACCAGAATTTGCAACCTGCTGATGGAGTCTGGCCTGCCACCCCTAACAGCAAGAGTCAAGTAGACGACAGCGGAGACTACCTAAAATCTGCAGGTCTGACAAGCCCTCAGCCACGAAGGCCAAAGTCCGAGCGGCCTACACTTAGACCACAGAGTGCGAGGATCCTCCTGGACACACGAGGCGGCCAAGCCTTTAAATCAGCGGCATCTATACTGGAGACGGAGGATACACCACACTAACGTTACAATTTACCGCTTCCAAGGGACCCTTCACCAGCCACCCTCGCAGTCACAACACTGGAAGACAAGAAGTCCAGCCTCCAGCAGGAAGCCCTGAGAAGGCTGGCTTTGAGAGCCACGTCCACTGAGACACCTGCTGAAGCTGTAGCATACTTCACAGATGGCTCAATGGACCAAACTAATAAGGAAAGGTTGGGGGCGGCCTTCCAGACCCCAAATCATACTTACCTCTGGAGGCCGTCAGATGGCTGCTTTACACTACAGACAGAGCTGGTAGCAATCTCCAAAGCCCTGGAACACACAGTTCCCACGCACTCGAAGCCGGTGATAATACACACGGACTCTAGGTCACCAGTGCAAGTGCTGCAACACAGCCTCCCAAAAGACAACATTAAGCTCGTCACCTCGATCCTCGCCACCATATACTGGATCCTCAATCGTGGGGATTGAAGGGAACGAGACAGCAGACGAGGCAGCTAAAGCAGTTACACGCTTTAGCAATATCCAGGTGCATGTTCCAGTGAGCCTGCAACAAGTCAAACATCAGCTACAGGAAGCAGCAACCAAGGCTCCGGACCAAGAGGAATCTCTTGGACGCCTTCAATGCCGGATCCCTGTCAGCCAAGTGGCACATGGTGGCCACGTTATTGGAGCCACCACATAACGACAGATGTATGAGTAGGAAAACCCAAGTCAATCTACACCGTCTACGACTGTGGCACCAATATAGCTGGCAAGAAATTGACTGCGTCATCAGAGACAGCGTCGTCTACTGTCAGGAGCCGTCAACGCACCCACTGGTACACTACATGATGGGCTGCCAAATGACAAAGTCTCCGCGCAAGAGTCCCTGACTTCAATGAGGAAGACCATGTAATACCAACGGCCTCACTACTTTACAAGACCCAAAAGAACCAAATGGAACACCTACTCCAGACGATAGCTGAATACCCCCCCCCCCTCCCAGATGAAACTAGCGCGCCCAGCACCATCTCCATAGGAAGTTGCCTGCATCTCAGAAGCCATGAACACACACACAAGACACCAACATACCATGCATAAAAAACAGGTAACGGGCTACCAACAGGCAAAGGCCCGTGTCTAACCAAGCAGAGGTCCGACAATCTTAAAACAAATAAAAAAAAAAATAGCTGCTCGACCCAAACATCACTGGACCCAACCAGGCTCGACCCAAACTGCTGCTCGACACAACCAGACTCGATCCAAACAACTGCTCAATCCAACCAAGCTGCCCTTTTGCAATTGAAGTTATCAGTGTCTCTTGTAGACATAGTATTGGCTCATTACCCTCACAGGTGGCGAGCCATGTATACTGTATAAAGACACCTTTTGTAACAAACCGAGGTGTCAGCTTACCGATATTTCCTAGTGGATGCTGAATGCTATATCCCCCGGGGCTAGGTAACTATCTTCAAGGAGATAGGGTACTGATTGAATACTGCTGTTACTTTGATACTGCTGCTGCTGTTACTTTGATACTGCTGCTGCTGTTACTTGGATACTGCTACTACTGCTGTTACTTGGATACTCCTGATTGCTGTTACTTGGATACTGCTGCTGCTGTTACTTGGATACTGCTGCTGCTGTTACTTTGATACTGCTGCTGCTGTTACTTGGATACTGCTGCTGCTGCTGTTGCTTGGATACTCCTACTGCTGTTACTTGGATACTGCTGCTGCTGTTACTTTGATACTGCTGCTGCTGTTACTTGAATACTGCTGCTGCTGTTACTTTGATACTGCTGCTGCTGTTGCTTGGATACTCCTACTGCTGTTACTTGGATACTGCTGCTGCTGTTACTTGGATACTACTGCTGCTATTACTTGGATACTGCTACTGCTGCTGTTACTTGGATACTCCTGATTGCCGTTTCTTGGATACTGCTGCTGCTGTTACTTGGATACTGCTGCTGCTGCTGTAGCTTGGATACTCCTACTGCTGTTACTTGGATACTGTTGCTGCTGTTACTTGAATACTGCTGCTGCTGTTACTTGGATACTACTGCTGCTGTTACTTGGATACTGCTGCTGCTGCTGTTGCTTGGATGCTCCTACGCTGTTACTTGGATACTGCTGCTGCTGTTACTTGGATACTACTGCTGCTGTTACTTGGATACTACTGCTGCTGTTACTTGGATACTGGTGCTGCTGTTACTTGAATACTGCTGCTGCTGCTGTTGCTTGGATACTCCTACTGCTGTTGCTTGGATACTCCTACTGCTTTTACTTGGATACTGCTGCTGCTGTTACTTGGATACTACTGCTGCTGTTACTTGGATACTGCTGCTGCTGTTACTTGGCTACTGCTGCTGCTGCTGTTGCTTGTATACTCCTACTGCTGTTACTTGGATACTGCTTCTGCTGTTACTTGAATACTGCTGCTGCTGTTACTTGGATACTGCTGCTGCTGTTACTTGAATACTGCTGCTGCTGTTACTTGGATACTGCTGTTGCTGTTAATGGGATACTGCTGCTGATGTTACTTGGATACAAGAAGCGTTTTTGAATGGGAGGAAGAGCAGGAGGAGGTTGTAAGGGGACTAGTCGAGTTAGACGGACTTTAGAAATGTTAGACACACTAGGTCTGTTTAACACCATGAGGACAAGGTGTCAATCATGCATCCGGGTTGAAAATATAGTGGGTACTGTTTCATACTACTGTAGACAAAGGGAATGATTTACTGCACAATTATTTAGTGAAATCCTATCGATAACAGACCTGGGATAGTGTTTTGTGTACATGTTCCTGATTGGATATAAGTGAAGATTACAGTGAATAACTTTATGTACTTAATACGATATAAGTAGATCTAAAGTACCCTACAGTGCTCTGAGATTAATGTTCTGGCCATTTTGTAGTTTTTCTATGTCCATCATCGTATATGCACCATCTTGGTGTCCAGTGAAGGTGCATGTGTATACTTAACAATGGTCTCTGGTTGCTTCGCGTACTGATGCGTGTTGTTCAAGGGGAGACAACCGATATGTTTCCTTTTGTTCCTTTCACTCACGTCCATTACTGCCGTTCATTTTCTATTGAACTGCCCCTTTCCATTTCTTTAATGTGACTTAATTTCACTTTCTAGGAGTGATTTTGAAATCGCCACTAGCTGCACCCTCTCATGGAATTCCATGTCTCTACAAATACATGTGGCTGGCAACTGCATTGAACAAGGCCAGCATATCAGATGAGACTGAATCTTGATTTTATTAAGCATGGGAGCGATTCCGAGGCTGATGTGCTTGTGATGCTGTTGCAGAGTTTAGGTGTTCAGCTGAACGTTCTTGCTCAACAAACGACGGTTTAGAGGCTAAGAGTCCAGTCCTGCAGTAGCTAGCGGCCGAGGCGTTACTTTGGGCGTTCTTTTTTATTGGTAAGAATTACGATTATGTTATATCTACGATTGTTATTATCAGACTACTAGCAGTAACGATTGTTGTGTTATTGATACCATTGTTACTAGTAGGAGTACTTATAGTAGTGGTGGTAGCGAATGGGGCCGCGTTGACGTCGGGAAGTTTAAGTGTTCAAAGAGGAGAGAACACCACCATTTACGGTCCCTGGAGGTGATGTATATTGTTAAGGTCAGCGGAGAAGTGGTTGTGGAGATAACACGGACGAATACTATCTACGCATTGCCTCATACTTTTGCAGTGTTATTTAGAATTACATTTCCTGTGAGGAATGTGTACGAGTAGGAAGAAAGAAGAGTGATTGTTTCCCAGTGAATGTCGGTTTGCGGCAGGAGTGTCTGATGTCTCCATGATTGTTTAATTTGCTTATGGATGGGGTGATTAGGAAGGTAAAAGCAAGAGTTTTGGAGAGAGAAGCGAGTATGCAGTCTGTTGGGGATGAGAGGGCTCGGGAAGTGAGTCGGTTGTTGTTCGCCGATGATAAAGCTCTAGTGGCAAATTCGAGTGAGAACGAGCAAAAGCTGGTGACTCAGTTTGGAAAAGTGTGTGAAAGATGAAAGTTGAGAGTAAATATGAATAAGAGCAAGGTTATTAAGTTCAGTAGGGTTGAGAGACAAGTTAACTGGAAGGTAAGTTTGAATGGAGAAAAACTGGAGGAAGTGAAGTGTTTTAGATATCTGCGATATTAGCAGCGGATGGAACCAGGGAAGCGGAAGTGAGTCACAGGGTGGGGGAGGGGGAGAAGGTTCTGGGAGCGTTGAAGAATGTGTGGAAGGCGAGAATGTAATTTCGGAGAGCAAAAATGAATATGATAAAATTATATATACATATATATCGTTACGAACTCAGTACTTATTGGAGCAAGGACGCCAGTAACATATATCTGTTACAAATACTATATTGATCCTTGTCTTTGCAAGGATGTTAGATTTGTTATATTGCACGACTCAGGATAACGCTATCTTAACGTTGGGATTAAAACAAACACAAGGGTTAGAATTACTTATAATGAAAGAATTCAAATGTACAAGGTGAACACATAAATCAGGCACGAATCATTTACGTTAACACTGAACATGAGTTAAACATTGAACATGAGTTA
>JAUTXX010438182.1:0-11605 GCA_032273605.1 Panulirus laevicauda
TTCCAAAACTTATCTCTTGAAGGTTTGTTCGTAGAGCTGAATTGAATGAATGATTCATATACCAATAACACTTTGGCTTTGGTCGTGTTATTTATAGAGTGTGTGTGTGTGTGTGTGTGTGTGTGTGTGTGTGTGTGTGTGTGTGTGTGTATTGGAGACCTTTGTAGATCTAAGGGCACTGGCCGCTTCCTATTAAGACTGTTAATCATAGAATTCACCGCTTGTGCGTGGCTTGTTTCACTAGGTACAGGATCCATAGTATCCTTCCTGCAGATCATACTTTGGAAGGATGCGCTGCAGGAGGTTCATGAACTAAACTTATGGTACCTTCATTCCTGTATGTATATATATTGAAGGCTTCACTGGCAATCTCAGAATAGTGATGTCTGAAAGTCTTCCGTCTTCAGTATAGTCGAACCGTTATGCATGTAAAAAGTAACCCAGAACACAGAACTTGTGGGTTATAGTCTTTAAGAAAAAAAACATGTACAACCAGGACGTTCTCGGTCTCACAGAAAAAAAAGGAATACCAGACTGCCTTTCGGTTCCTCCGCCTCCAGATATCCAAGCAATTCCTTAACCGACATTGTTCATCGGAAAAAAGAAATTTCAAACTTCAGCAATTTGATGCGCGACAAAAATAAAGAATATACCAGATTTTATAAGTTGGCGACACGACACAAGGTAACACGCGGTTTTCGGAAATACAAGGAGTGTCTTAACTACGGCCTTCAAGTATGTGAATCAATCATCCAGTGCAGTGTTAACAGTTCTTGACAAATAGCAAGATAGCACAACCAGATGTCATACATTTAGCGAGAAGCTTGCTAGAAAAGATGTGAATGAATACTTTTATAGTATCAGAATTGCGGATGAATGGAACAAGCCAAGTGATAAGGACCGAATTTAGGTACGAGAATTTGAAAAGGCTGATAGAAAAGGCTCAAGAGATTTGAACCCTAAAAGCGCAGAACTCGAGTTTATCTAAGTCATATATAGTGACAATGTCACTCAGGTTGTCGCGCTTCAAGATATAACCACCAGTCAAAAAATCTTGAGCGCTTTCCTCCAGTGCTCAAGATGATTATAAAACTACACACACAACAGGGGAATCCAGATGCCACCGAGAGGAGGTCAGCGACATCCTCAACTCATAAACACAAGAGCTTGGCCGATGACGTCATATAAGGGCTGTTCCAATCCTTGTGGACTTATTTCATATGATCGAATGATGAATCAACTACTAGCATTAATCGTTAACGTATAGAGTTTATTCCTATCAAATGACCGGCCCTAAGCTCAATACAACACAGGATTTCCAAAAAGGTTTTGCAGTGACCTGTGGGTAAAATGAAACTCAAGAATGAACCAGATATCTACATCCACCAATCGCTTGACTATACAACTATATTGAAGATTTATACTTCTCACTTCGTCAGGAAGCCACCGCTGGTACAGGTCAAGTTCAGTTTAAGAAAGTCTTCCATATACAGACACACTTTCACCCCGTTCTCTGTCCCGAGTCCTGCTCAACTTGTAGTGTCAGGGAGAACTGGTTTTGAGCCCTTCTGCAGTATAGCTTGATATCCACTGGCTCCGGGAAAGTCTTGGTTCGCGTATATGTAGAAATGAATTGTTATAATCATGTCAAATCTACATTAAAATGTTTTGACTTGTATAGCAGATAATAGCCCACTTTATAGGAAGAGAGTAATATGCTAATTCTACAAGGCTTTAAATTGCTTTGCAAGAACAAATTTGCATTTTTGACAGTTAGCATTCAAGGGCCCCCCAGGGTTCGAATCCTGGATGCGACAGTCGGTTCAGTCAGCCAAGCTGTTCCCTAAGGGTTGATCAATAACATTGATACGTGGTTCGGTCTAAGGTGTGTGTGTGTGTGTGTGTGTGTGTGTGTGTGTGTGTGTGTGTGTGTGTGTGTGTGCTCAATGAGATGGCCTCGATTGCCTCGTCCCGTCTCAGCTAACAAATCAAAATAAATCATAGCCAACAAGACACGCTGGTAACACGAATTTATCCTGGTTTAGAAACAAGTTCAACCTGAACCTTGGACGCCCTGGTGTCTCTCCCAGCCCGACTCCAGTCTTGCATCCTGTTGCTCAGCATCTTTTGACCTTACCGAGCATTGTCACCACACTGGCTTAACGACACGCTTTCAAAAAGTAAAAAATAAGCCGATATCCATGGAGGCCACAGTCAAGACAGAAAGAGGCGTTCTCTAATAGTGTTCTAACCACAAGGAACGTAAGGACATATAACATGACTAAAATGTGTACACACACGCACACACACACACACACACACACACACACACACACACACACCTGGTGTGTGTGTATACGGGAGTGAAGACATGGTACATATTTACAACGTTAAGAGACGGATTAACACCAGTGTAAAATTCTTTCCCCGTGACACACAAATAGTAATAACACACCTTTGAAGTACACTTTCCTAAGGACCTGGCTACAGATAATAGCTTTGTGTGTTCAGACACTCTCCCTCCTAGTTGAACCCAGTTTACCTTCGTCACCCAGTAGGTACAACTCTTGCCACGTGCTACCCAGATAAACTCCTGTTCTTTAATTATGAACACGTAGGGTACTGACCACTAGTATAATGCCTTCCAGGAGCATCATGACCTACGGAGGACCCAAACCTACCTTCAAAAGCTTATAACACCCTGAACACTTGATAAGTGTCTGGTATTATCAAAATAAAGACATTTATATTTGTATATATCGACACTAATTCAACACATGTTACTCCACACAGCAAGTACCTCTAACTATACACTCTTGGAGATCAACAGAAAAATTCCGGTCGTGGCCTTAGCTCTGTAGCAGTCAGAGACCATGACCCATTTATGCTGACCTTCATAGAAGACCCCAGCCTTTTCCCGAGCACCTCGCGCGCTATTCTGACACTATGGGCAATCCCTACAGTGAAGATAAAGTGAAATTTTACACTATCCTAAATTTTGTTAAATAACCAAGTCAATCCGAACACAGGTGACATTTATTGCAACTCAGAAATTTGAATCTTTCTACGTAATTCCAAGGCTCTTTCGTGAAGTTAATGGTAAGGGTTTCGTGTCAAAGTTCGTTTAAGCGTGTGTTGCTACGGAGTAGGAGGTGTGCTCCGTCAAGTGTTGGGCAGGACCAGGCTTCCTGCTAGGGGAGGAACTCCTTGTGGGTCAGGTATCAAGCCTTGGCCCTGTGGTTGCCTCACCTCCTCCCATTGTCCAAGACACACTAGCTACATCTCTCTCTCTCTCTCTCTCTCTCTCTCTCTCTCTCTCTCTCTCTCTCTCTCTCCATCTGGAGTCACCCTCCCACAGGACGCCCAGACGCACCAGCTGTCCTCGCGCCCCCAGATGCATGTAAATCTCTAGACCTTCTGAACATGGTGGATACATCCGAATAAAAAAAAAAACTTACCCTTTGACCAAAGTGATGAACAGGTGGGCACTAGTTTCCTGATCCAGATAGCCAACACTTATCTGGAAATAAAGACAATCATTGTAAAGAAAAAATATATAGAAAATTCAAATTAGCTAAAAAAAAATGCGAGATGCTTGATAGTCTGAATAGTGATGAATGTATACATCGTCTAAGTTTGACCAGTATACTACCTAATTTGCATGGCAATGAATACAGAGGCCAGGTATAACCAGTTCACTAACTAGTTTGGATTGGTATGAATGTACATAGTCCAGATCTGACCAGTTCAGTCCGTAATCTGGATGGTGAATGTATATAGTCCAATTCTAACCAGTTCACCATTAGGTATGAATGGTGATGAATGTATATAGTCCAGATTTATCCAGCTTTGCCCCTAGTCTGGATGGTGATGAATGTATATAGTCCACATCTAGCCGGTTCACTACCAGGTTGGAACTGGTTGTTCCACGCGTCTGTATGACGTGTTATGGGTAAATGTCACCCCCAAATATGGAGAAATAAGATGAACAGAAGAGAGGAGAAATAAACAAGAGATAGGAGACAAAGATAACAGGGTTTAGAATTCCTTTAAGCAGTGGGAAGTGGGCTTGGCTGGGGATCAGTGGGAGGAGGCGAGCCGTAAGACTGGAAAACCCTGCGTCCTACACACCTGAAACCGGTAAACCAGGGGATCCCTCTGACCAGGTGTGTGGCTCTCAGTGCGCGTGGCCACGCTGGCTGGGTACGTGAGGGCTCTCATTGCGAGTGATTTTAAGCTCCACTTGTGGGAAAAATTCGTGTGGGAAGCAAGGGTAAAATTCATCAACACTTGTAGTTGTTTTCATCAATCTCGTCGTATCTCGTGTATGACCTAGACTTTGTCGCACAGTAACCTATATCAGGGTTTACAGTTTGCTCTTCGTGTTCATTAATAACTGGACATAGATATAGGTCCAAACACTGTAATAACGTTTACGCCGAAGCCATGGTAAATAGATTAGCTCAAAGCGATAGATAATATCGTAAAAACTAAACCAAGGGAAATTAAACTATCAAACCTTACCGAAAAGTCTCGACACAAAACACGACGGGAAAGTTGGAACTTAAACCAACTTACAAGAGATACTTTAAAGCGAAATATTTCCTCCACGATGTAGGTAGAGAAACAGTTCAATTCAGTTTAAAACGCAAACCAATTCATACGGAACATATAAATCCGTTCCAAAAAAGCAGGTTAAACGGTACGTAAGCCCTGCTCATAATAAAGAGGTTAAACCGTACAATGATCTACCTAATAAAGTGAAAGTTTACAAACCCATTCGTAAGAAGCAAGTTAAACCAATTCATGGCGGGAGTTCAACCCATATTTGAACCAAAGTTAACTCGGTGCCGAGGTTACAGGTCGTAAGGGAATCAAACCCCATTTAAAAGGGGCGGAGGTGCAGCAGCTGGTTGCGCAAAGGCCAAATGGAGAGTCTTTCGTATCCCGTGTGTAGAGCCCTGGGGGAAGCCGGTCTTGGCTGTGGGCCAGCAGTACTCCGCTACAGGAGAAGGGAGAGAGGCAGAACCTGTCGAGACAGAGGTTACACGGTAGAGGTGGGAATCCAAGTTTGGGAGGCTAGAAGGGAGAGGAAATCCAAGTTTTGGCAAGTTGATATAGAAGAGCATGTGAACAGAAGCGGTGAAAGGAAAACAGAACAAGACCAGCATAGTTTGATAGCCAGACAGAAGCAGAACAAGATAAAGACTCCCAGAACGACATTAAGAACGTCAAGAGGTCCTGATGAAAGAATGTAGAGCGGTACCAAAGCCACAGCTCATCGTATCTTTTTCCCTGAGAATGGAGGCATACTGTGAATAGTGGTGATCGAGTGAACGGAAACCTTGGTCTCGTTAGAACCCACGCCACGTGTCTAAAGTTAAAAAGTAAGAAGCGTTTATGCAAGTCAACAAGTCTACGTCTCACTAATAGACTGGGTTTGGGCTGACTAACTCCAGAAGCTATCTGTACCTTATCTACAGTACAAGCATTGGAAACTGGGTAAACCGTCCTCGTACGACCTTCAAAGTACTTCAGGAACACATTGTTAGTAGGGGTGGCCCATCCTGCGTGACGCTGTGTGGTAATCCCAACATCCGGGTGACGACACGAGTACAAAGGATTGGTATGGGTTTGTTTATTCTTGAGCTTAGTATGCTGCCCTACTCTGATGTGCAAACTAAATGTACGTCACATTGGAGGAATTTGCTTTTCCTTAGGTTCAGTTGCGGGCTGTTACTTGATATTCTCGTCCCCGTTTATCGTTAAGATGTTGTTAGCCTTGTGTACAAAGAAAAAAAAAAAACGAACTTGACATTACTTGTCTCACATGCCAGTAACTTTCTTCTGTAATAAAAGCACTATATCCGCGTTTACTCAAGGGTACCTTTAAAGCATTTGGCCTCGTTCACAAACACAGGTGCGTTTACTAGAAAGCGAGACATGAGCCTGAGCTGGACATCACGTTGATCGAGCCCCCGGTCGGCTCAAGACAGGGCTCCTCCAGTCAAGTGAGGAAGATTCCTGCAAGGTACATCTTCCATTCCTGCAGAGATCTGACCACCTGCTCTACCATCTCTTCCCCCCTCGCCTGCTTTCCTCAGTAGCCGATCAATCTATGGCGAACGAGAAGAGACGAGGATATAAAGGAACTTAGCTCTATACAACAGTCATAAATCTGAGCAACAGTACTATACAACAGGCACAAATCTAACCAACAGCACTATGCAACAGGCAAAAATCTGACTAAAGCACTATACAACAGCTAAAAGTCCGATAAAATACAACTAGCATAACTCTGACCAACAGCACTATACAACAACAGGCATAGTAGTACTACTCTACAAAGAAAATTTATCTTTTGTGGTTGTCCACTGGGGTATTCCAGTCCCTCACTCACGTCGAGATGAACCAAACATCCTCCCTCAAGTCTTGCCTCCGACAAATGTCATTACTACTCTCTTATGGAAAAATAATGGGTAGCCTAGTATTCCAATATCGCTTACCTCTAAATCTCCCATAATACTCACCTACTCCCTATCCTACGAAGGTCAACTAACCGCCTCGAACTATGCCACTCATACTTGCCTTCCCACCACAACAAAAACCATCTGTCTAGGAATAACAGAATTACTGAGGATTAGTTTCGGGAAGATTTCTACAGGTCTTTGGACTCTGTTCTTCTGTTGGATGGCAGTGTTGACCCCTATGAATCGTATGATTGGCCGGGTCGACTGGTGGCGACGTGAGGGAACTAGAGAGAGGCGGTGTTGTCAGGTGGGAGAGCTTTAACTCATTTGTAAAGGGAAAAGTACCGCTGCGCATTTTCCATCCACATCAACTTACAGCACATTGACGCCCACGCGGCACTACATCAACCAACTTCCGAAGTATCTTTGACGCTTTAAAGAGCGAGAGAGAGAAAGGGATACTTTAGACTTTCCATATCAGCTGCTAGAGGGACGGCGGGAAGAGCCCCCCCCACCTTATCCTACCTGAGCCAACAGGAGCTCTCTGGTCCTGGCGAGGCTGAAACCCCAGGAAGGTCGTCTCACCCACTAATGCCGATGTTGCGAGTCATTAGTCCTATACTGGATGGTAACAGTCCAAGTGAACCTTGACCATTTACCTTTGGTAGATTAGACTATCGCTACCTAGAAACGACAGCACCAACCCTCCACCTCATCGAAACCCTGATAAACTCTCTCCCACCTCGAACCCATGTCCTCGCTTCCACGTAGATTAAAAGATTGCCTTGACAGCCATCAAGACTAGATGGCCGGACTCTGGGACAACAGTCTCGGCCTCTGAAGGGAACGTCCTTCCTATCCTAGACACCGGGAAGAAGATATCCTTCCCATCTTCAACAGCAAGCACGAGGGAACATCCGACCCATCCTATGAACAAGCAAGAGGGGACGTAATACTCATCTTAAACACCAATTTTGGATAATCTACCCACCCTACTCACCAGATAAGTTGGAAAATCCTACCAATCCTAGACACCAACCAGAAGGGGACGCACTACCCAACATAACCATATAAACATCAGGTCTCACAAAACAACCAATGGCTCAAATTAGCTACTGTACATGAAAAAAAATGAACCTGTTAACTTCGATTGGTTAAATCCCTCGAAGATTTGGGATTAGATTCCTTCGCTGCTGCCTAAAGACATACCGACAAATCTCAAACTGAAACAAACACTAAAGATTAAAAAGACCCGATACCTTACGAAAGCAGTGTCATACATTTTGATGACAGCCAGTGCAGATAAAGTCGAAACTTATTTCACTTAAATAGTCATATCATTCATGGGTTTCTCAGTACAATCAAATCTATCTCAAAGTAACTTAGACGAATGTCTAGAATTGCGCAGCCCCAGTTACAGGACAATATATACAAACACTTGAGCAGAAACTCTTTAAATCAAGATCTTGGTTTGTGTTTCTATGCAACTCAATGGTTGCAAATTCGCGCTAACAGGGAAGCCCCATCGTCCTCAAGTGCTGATCGTAAAAAAGAATTAGAAATATACAACAGAAGACTTTGAGCAACCTCTCAATATCACTCGGTAGAAACAAAGAAATATTACCAGAGCGAAGGATTACATACAGCACCAACCTTCAGTAGACCAGCAACATAACTCACCTGCTTATCTGTAAGAATACCCCGGAAATCGTGACCCCTCATCTCGTCCACAGGTATTGTTCTGTTCATTCCGTTGCTGGTGGGACGACTCGCAACAATACGGTCTCGCCCAGCTTCATGTATTCACCAAATCTGGTCGAATCTCAGCGACTATACAACGAAACTTCAAAAAAGAAGTCTGTCAACAAATGGACTAAACTTAGATGGGAAAAATGTCTCAAAGTTCCAATAGATTTTGTATGTAGATGTCCCACTTTCATTTTCTTTCCTCAGTCTGTGATTATACCCTCCAACTCGGTCAAATATTACAAATATATCTAGGTAATTATGAATGTTTCCAAGTGTTCCATAAGGGGATTGTACGTCAAACACCTCTTCCCTTCTTTCTATAAATGTTATTGATTTTGTCAGAGCAGATTCGAAAATGTCACCACTTTCTTGTCTCGCTCCGCGTCCCATCACGACCTGACATCCTTGAAGCTTATGCACAGTGGCACCATCTGTTAACGTTGGCAGGGATCTGTACCTCCCTAGACACTCTGCTGTGTGCGTCCGGTGTGTGTGCGTGTGTGTGTGTGAAGGGGGGGGGAGGGGCTTTCTCGAAAAGCCTTGAACTCTGGGACTGGCATCTTTTGTGGCAGACGTATACACAGTACAATGCCTATATAACAACTTCCCTACACCTCGACATATTCCGCCTCCACCCTACTCTTTTGTAGTTCAGCTGTTCATAATTGCATTTCTCTCTATTGCCAACCCTTTTGAATCGTCTCGGTTCAATAAGCTGACTATCATCATCATTACGGACATCCAACGCAACCACAAATGTTAGTTTTCAGATTGTATTATCTACCATAATGCAACATACTACTGTATTTTTACTTAAAAACACACTTCCCTTCTATGCATGGGGCAGACCTGTGTACATTATATTCGACTGTGTATTAAATCCCTCTTATCTAAATTACATGCAAATACATCATAGTATACAAGGAAAACTTTAAAAATTATTCTTTTACCATGCTTCCCGTATATCTTTCCAAGTCCAGCTTCGGAAATTTCATACTGGTAGAAAATGACTTCTATGACTGGAAACGCTGCCAATATACGTCATTATCGGAGAACCAATCACATCGCAGTGTTAGGTAGTACTCCATGACATCACAGAACATCGCAAAGTAAAAACATTGAAGGTCAACCAGTCACAGCCAAAGAAGAGCAGCAGGTATGCTATGACGTCAGTGTCAGACAGCCAGTCAAGGCTCGAGCAACAGGTATGAAGAATTCGACTACCAATCACGTCTTTGGCCATGCAAAACACCATGGCGTCACTGCTGGACAAGAGAGCTTGATCGAACGCATTGCCTCGTCTTACCAGGCAAGTTTTCTACTTATACTCTAGTTACAAGGTCTGGTTACGCCCTCAAGCTATGTCAGAGCGGAGACCATGCAGTGCAGGTAGCGACGGTCCAGAGGGAAAAAGACTAGCGAGGCCTTCTGCTGGCGACTCACCTGGGAAAGAGTCTGTCAGCGTCCTGCGTGGTGTTCCCCACAGCCTTGGTAGATTGGATATGGCTGCGCTGCACATGCAAGACGCGAAGGCGAGAAAGAGAAGACAGGGGTGGAGGAGTGGGTTGATAAGATTGCCGCGACCAGGATTCGAACCCATGCGGGCTCGACCCCCCGGCGGCCCGTGAATGCGTCACGGTCAACAGCGCTAACTTTCATTACAAGGTCGACCAGCCACCAACTGTAAGGTGCAAGAGAGCAAGGCAAGTACAGCAAGATTAAAAATGGAGGGACAATGAACTCGTGAAAACGATATGGATAAGACGGGAGAAAATGTTTTTTTTTCTATTCTTCACAAGTAAACTGCCAGTTTTAAGGAGAAGATAATCAGGCTGAGGGATTCAGAGAATAGAGTTGTAGAGGGTGATATAGAAGTGGCCGAGGAACCGACGAATAACAAATTCAACAGTTTTTACAGTGAAAAAGACTAGAACCCAAACACCAGCAGAATGGAATGGAAAGGTCATAAAGCGCTGTTACATTTGGAAATGACAGACGGAGTACTGAAGGATCTTGACCCATAAGCGTTCTTGTGACATTTCACCAAATATGCTGGAGTTGTGAGAAAGTACATTTATTATGCAGAGCTAGAAGCGAGAGCTGGAAGCTTTATATCATCGCATCGTAGATGACAGAAGAGTGACAGGTGACCTCATCACCACTTTTAAGTTTCTAAATCATGTTTAGGATACAGATAGCACAGAGCTCCCCGAAATACTAAGGGATAAAACAACTAGAAGCCCATAACACGAAATTAAAGAAGAAACTTATTCAAAGGAATGCATAATAGTAGTGTTATAGTAAGAGTAATGGAGGTATCATTGCTGATGACAATACAGATGTTTAAAAAGATTTAGGATCAAGATCATGAAAGAGAATTGGGCTCCACGATTGTACAACATTGCATGCAATACAGGTAGACAATCATATGCTACTGAATAAAGATTCTTCAATAAGGAGAAAGGAAAACTGTATACCATTAATTGTACATTACGGGGAAGGAATTGTACGCTCGTGGTGCCCCACGTGTGTATGTTTACGTGTTGCATAATCAAGGCGTTGTCCTTCATGGTCCTGAAAGTCGGTATAGCGGGTTGTCAGCTTCCTAGTAATTTCACACGTGGCCAGTGGGCGAACAAAGCTCCACCCACAATCACACCCCTGTAGAACAGGTTCACCCATGCAATGTTGTGTGCGTGTGAAGACTCGACACCCTATGATGCACGACGATCCGACCTTGAGTACGGTGATATAACCCTAATGAACTAGAGTTTCGACCCTTCTGAACAGTGCAACCGTTGAACACTATGGTCCCGTCCTTGAACACGACGGTATAAACCTTACTAAACATGTATGGCTACAACCCTTGACTACACGACAATACGTCCCTCGGGTGCGAAGACTTGGCCTTAGGGGGTCAGAGCGAAGGTCACGTTCTTATTCCCAAGTGTCGAACCATTGTACTCAAGGCTGTATTCAAAGTTTCTTTTCTCTCACTAAATGCCAGGTCCTGTATCCTTGTGATGAAATGATTAGTTATTGATACACTGATGGTCTACTGTATAACGGCTCTGTGGTCTGTACCTACTCCAATATTTCTTGTATTGAAAACATGTGGTTTACCACGACCATCGTGGATGTTCTACTAATGTCTAATCGATTCAACCTAATTACTCAGGGAGTATTGAAAACATCTTTTTTGGTCGACCAGCAGAAGCAACAGCAGTAGTATCGCAACATATACCACTTTCTCCATACATCATGACTCCACTAATACTTGAATCTATGTGTAAACACTTGGATAAGGGTGGCTGAACACACACTTATGCTTCGAGTGTGTGTGTGTGTGTGTGTGTGTGTGTGTGTGTGTGTGTGTGTGTGTGTGT
>JAUTXX010438404.1:0-12776 GCA_032273605.1 Panulirus laevicauda
AATCACCTCAATTCAATCATGTAATAACAAAACATGTTGGGCATAACCTTATTCTTCACTCTATTTGGAAATCCCATATAATGAACACAAAGTCTGCTTCCCAAAACCTGGGGTTCCTATATAGATGTCAAGTTCATTTTTCTTGTGAGTAGCTGTTTCATATCTACTGGGGTTTTATTTTCCCACTTATGGAGTACTGCTCACATGCTTATGGTGATTCTTTATTTGCCTCTCCATTAGTAAGAGTAGAATCAAGACCCCTCCATCTCATTAATTCTTTAGACATCACTTTCCTGCGACCATGCCTTTCTGTTCACCTCAGCAATGTTGTCCTGTTCCTATTCAACAGGTGCAAGGGTTGAAAAAGAGAGCAAGTGAGTTGGGTTGAGAGAGTATCATTAGACTTAGGGAGAATAAAAAGTACACTCATGTAATGATCACCTCGTCAGGGGAGGTACAAGAATGAAATAGAATACGTAGAACAGTCAGTTGATATACAATAAAGAGATCTAGCTAAGATGTCATTGGTAAATATGCTCTACCAGATGGTGGTGTTCAGGTCTAGTCTAGCATCATTCCTGTCATAAAATTTTTATTACGTGGACAGGAAAGGGAACTGTTTGAATATTTTGCCCATGACAAAGCTATCCAGTTTGTACATATAGACCTTCACTAATAATAATGTAACAATTCACCATTTTCATTACCTCCAGGAATCCCAAGTCCTACTGTTACACTAAAAAATGCCACATCAACCACACTTGTATATAGATTCCCTAGTACAAAGATTTGATCCCTTGCATCAGAACTGCCAAAGTGCTCACTTAGTTCATCCAAAAAGTCACTCCTTTCATCTTTATGCTTCAGTGCATGAGTTCTAAAGTCTCCCACCCCCCATAGTTAAATTTTCTCTCATCAGTCTTGAGCCCATTTCCTTGCACTCTTAGGCAAGTTCCACATATCTATTTTCATCAGAAGTGCCACAGCCTGTTTTAATCTTGTCCTGTCATTAGCCCCAAATTTTAGTCACTGAACATTCATATCCTCAACACCACATCCAGATTTCTCTGAATCAAAATAGTACATCTCTCTCCCTTCTTTTCAGCTGGGTTTCATCCTCATTATCTATAATACAGTATATTCTCTATTATACCTATTGGCCTGTGAAGAAAATACATATTTTGCTCCATCTACTGCTCTTACTTAAAGAAACAGGTGTTACAGAAAGAGAAGATTTACCTTTAGCTGCCTTGTACAACATGAGTGAGACTTAGTATTCTTTTCCCCATCAAAATAGGGAAAGCAATAATAATAGTAATTTTCATAATGATGATAGTAGTAGTAGTAGTAATGATAATGATAATCATGATGATAATTGCAATAATGATAATAATATTTTTTTTTATTATTATTATACTTTGCTGCTGTCTCCCATGTTAGCGGGATAGCGCAAAGAAACAGACGAAAGAATGGCCCAACCCACCACATACACATGTATATACATACACATCCACACATGCACATATACATACCTATACATCTCAACGTATACATATATACACACACAGACATATACGTATATACACATTTACATAATTCGTACTGTCTGCCCTTATTCATTCATGTCGCCACCCCGCCACACATGAAATGGCAACCCCCTCCCCCGCATAGTATGAAAGATATATATATATATTTTTTTTATACTATTCGCTATTTTGCGCATTATTTTTTTTCAATGCATTTTTGCCATTTCCAGCATTAATGAGGTAGCATTGGGAACAGAGGACTAAGCCTTGGAGGGACAATCCTCACTTGGCCCCTTTCTGTGTTCCTTCTTTTGGAAAAGTAAAAATGGGAGGGAAGGATTTCCAGCCCCCCCAATCCCCTTTTAATCGCCTTTTACAACACGCAGGGAATACGTGGGAAATATTCTTTCTCCCCTATCCCCACATCCACACCTCACAGACCTCTTTTTGGTTTACCCCAGACGCTTCACATGCCTGTTGACCCCAGTATCCCACATCATTCCAATTCACTCTATTCCTTGCAGACCTTTCCCCCTCCTGTGTGTTCAGGCCCTGATCGCTCAAAATCTTTTTCTCTCCATCCTTCCACCTCCAAATTGGTCTCCTGCCTCTACTTGTTGCCTCCACCTCTGACATATGTATCCTATTTGTCAGTCTTTCCTCACTCATTTTCTCCTTATGTTCAAACCAATTCAACACACCCTCTTTTACTCTCTCTCCCATACTCATTTTATTTCCACACATCTCTCTTACCCTTTCATAACTTACTCAATCAAACCACCTCACACCACATATTGTCCCTATCCCTGGGGATAAGGGAGAAAGAATGCTTCCCTTGTATTCCCTGTGTGTCGTAGAAGACGATTGAAAGGATGGGAGCCAGGAGGCTGTAAATCCTCCCTTCCAATTTTTACTTCTCCAGAAGCAGGAAGAGAGAAGGGGGCCAATTGAGGATTTTCCCTCAAAGGCCCAGTCCCCTGTTCTTATCACTACCTCGCTAACATGGGAAATGGCAAATATGTATGAAAAAGAATATGTATGTGTGTAAGTAAAGGTAAAAGGTTTTATAATTGTGATTGTTCAGTTTTGTTATACAAAATAGTTATAAAGTTGGCAGTGGATCTTTTTTGCCCATAAATTGGCAGAGCTTAGTTGTAACATATTTTTTATTTGCCATCCATTTGCTACACTTTTTCAAAAGTTCATAGGTACTCTGCAAATACAGTTGAGGTGCCATACATATGCACATGTTTGTAAAGATTACTCTGTTTGTGTTTGTCATGTTCTAGGAGCTCCCAAGCCCCTTTGTGTATTGTATATTGATATGGAAAATTCTTGAAAACCTCGGGTATATCCAGAACCCCATAGCATTAGACCTCATTTCAAATCATTAGCAAAGGCTCCTGTAGATACGTCTTGTCCATAGTCTAGCTCCTGTAGGTGTGACACCATGTTTGCAGAATGGCTTGTCCAGTCACACATAGATTTAATTGATGTATCAGTGCTCAGACTTTGTCATATGTTTATAATGTATTTTTTTAATGTATTTAATTCATTGTTACTTTTTAAGATCATTCTGTACATTAATTGTCTCTTTTCCATCATCTTATTAGTAATTTCTGATGTACCCTAATAACTGAACCAAACCATGTTCTTTTACCTGTAGCTAACTGTAGGTCACACCAACTTTTTTTCTCCATGTCACCATTTGATGGAATCCAGAGTAATAGAGAAGTGCTGTAAGAAAGTGAATGACTTTTGGACATAAACTCATCAGACTTATTTTTTATGTGATAGACACTGTTAATGTGTGCTGAGTTATGAACTATGGTATGCACAGTAATTTCCTGCTAGGTTTGCAAGTCTGCCTTTAGGAGCTGTGCATCTCTGGCCCTCATCTTGCCTGTGGGTTTGGATACCCCATTCTACAATATTACCTCAAAAAGGGTATTTTGCCTCATATGAAACTGATTAACCTTGGACTGCTCTTGAAAGAGATGCAGGTTTGTATGATGGAGTAGAATGTTAGAGGAATGAATGACATCAGTGAGGGTGAAAATTGTGAAACAAGGTTGAAAGGTAGTGGAACTACAAGAGTGAAATGGAATACAGGGTGTGAAATTACTTGTGAAGAGTTATGCTGTCCGGTCCTATTCCTTGTCCACTTTGAGCTTGGAGAGTACTAAACAGACCCTGCATGATGAGGAGAATATAGATGGCATAGGTTTAATGGTAGGAGATGAGGGCAGAGAATGATTACAAAATCAAAGTTGAATTAGAGGAAAACAAGTTGTTTAAAAGAGTGCTTTGTCAAGTGGTGAAATACTTACAGACTGATTAGGTCAGAAGAGAGAAGAAAGGATTAAGATTCAGAAGTTATTTGAAATGTTTGTGCTTGAGGACCAGAAATATTTGTCACTAGATTTCAAATCAGCACTGTTTCATTTTATGAAGGGTTGCTTTACTTTTTGAAAAGCAACTTTGATGTGATTCTGGTCAAGTGAAAGCAGAGTGGGTTTCAAGGGAAGGAAGGAGATATATGACCCAGTTTGCTCTGATCTTGATGTGGTCATCGGAGCAGGAGCAAGAGAACCAGGACTTGGGTGGTGTAGAAAGATTTACTTAGAACTAAGTCAGTATCAGCCAAGATAACCTCTGCTGCGTATTCAGATTAACATAAGGCATCATGCTCTGTGAAACATTGCCTGTTCTAAGAAAAGTCAGTTAAGGAGTCACACAAGAGAGACCACTAAACCTTCCCAGAGTGCTTGAATTGGCATGGGTTGGGGATAGAGGGTGGGCATGCTCAGAAGTTACAGATATAAGATTTTGGTTGGATGACCCTATTGAGGTAGAAATAGTGTAACTGTAGTCAGGGTGCTCAGCATAAAAAAGAAATCGAATGTCTTGGAATTGTGGTTGTGATGGTTGGGAACTTGTGTTAGGTGTTTGATTATCTTTTCCAGATCATTGAGGAGTAAAAAAAAAGGAGAGGCCTTGTCTCTGCTAGGATCATCCCTATTTGGTCCCAGCCAATCCTTGTAATGTACTGTGAAATCCCCTGCGTGAAGGATTTCAGCATGTGAATGTGAAGAGAGCAGGAAGTCTTACAGTCGAAGAGATGTACATGGAGTATTTGGTTGGGAAATAAAAGAAATATGGCAGGAAAAGAGAACAAATGGGAACATTGGTGAAACTGACAAATGTATAATTGGGAATTGGCAGAAGTGAGATGAAAAGATGGAATGAGTATTTTGAATGGTTATTAAATGTGAAAGGTTGGCAGATGTGGGATTTTTTTTTTTCTTTATATAGAGGTATGTGAAATGAGAGGGCCTTGGAAAGTGGTTTAGTGAAAATAGAGGTGATGAAAGCATTGCAGAAGTGTGGCAAAGCAGCTAGAATGGACATAACTGCAGTTGAATAGCTTGAGAAATAGGATGATTGTATTATGATTATCTTGGATTTTGGATTTTCAGTGGATGTATAAATGTAATTAGCGGAGGAACCTTTTAGGATCGGGTACAGTGGAAGAGTTTTGTGTATAGAGCTGTTGTGCATACAGATGTTGGTCTTGGTATGCATTAAAAAAAAGAAAAAAAAGATAAGCACTTATGTTAGTGTTAATGGTGTTTTATGCATCAACAATCCAAACATTTGTTGAGGATGTGTATCAGTGATTCAAGAAGATGTATGTATCTGATAGGCCATGAAATTGGGAAAGTAAATATTGTTGATAGAATTTGATAGCACAGACACTTTTAAGCATATTCAAAAAAGTGGAATTTATATTTTTCCTTGTTAATGAAATGGTGAACAATCCATAAAAAAAGTTGGTGTGTCCTCATTAGATATATCGTTTTTCCTGGACTCAACAGAGTTTTGTTTTATCATGAGCTGAAATTAGTTTTTTTAGATGTATTTTGCTAATTTTTCAGGTTATGTGGTGTGATTTTTAAATGTTTTTGCTTAAGATTGCATTAAAAGTATTCTTTTAAGGTAGAAAGATAAAAGGCATTATAACATGGGTGAATTTATAGATATTGTCTTAAGGAAAAGTTGTGAAGATTTTCATTTAGTGCTGTTACTGAAACAGACCATCAGTCCACTTAATCCCAGGTTTAAAAGTACGAGGTGATATTTATATATGTAAGTAACATTAATGTGAAATTTTAACCCTGAAGATAGAATGGTATGAAGGACACAGTATTAATTTAGAATCTGAAGAAGCAGACTGCTTTTGCTTCAGTAAGTTTAACTAAAGGTGAAGAAAATGATATATGGTGGGTTTAAGATGACTTGGAGTTTGAGCAGTACTTATACAAGTTTCATAAGAACTTCATTATATATCAGACTGGGCTAAGCATATTATTGTACCATGTGATCCATGGCTGAGATGTGTTTATTATGATGGACTATCAGTGTGTTGTCGTTTATACCATCGTGCACATTGCTACCCCAGAAGAGGATGTTCGGACAATTTCCCAGAGAAATGGCTGTTTAGGGTGCATTGCAGGCCTCATTAAAAAGCTGAGTACCATTCATGTTGATAATATTTGTATGTTTCCCATGATGCAGTGATGTAAGATAGGTGGAGAAACCATTTAACAATTTACTGAATTTAAAAACACTTGAAACCTGATCACATTGTTTCACTGCTGATTAGTAATATTATTCAAAAAGACAGTATATTAAAGTAAAAAGAGACAGTATATTAAAGTAAGAAATGTGAAACCACATCACATTATTTCACTATTTATTAGTAATATTAATAAAAAGAGATAATTATGATGCATCGTGAATAGATTTGCATCAAGCAGTAACCATTTGCATGTCCATATAAGTTGCATGGAAGCCACAAGGTTGTTGAAAAGGTGTTTAAATTTTTTATGTGATACATATTCTAAGAAAAATTGAATATTTTTACAGAATGCTGACATTATAGGTATTCTTGAAGCCAGTATTACATTGTCACTGTTTTCGCTTACCAGATTTCATGCTTTAGTAGCAGGATTAATAGTATTAGATATGGTGACCTCCCCTCATTTGAGTGATAACAAGAGACAGTTTTGGCTTAATAATGATCCATTGTATGGAAGAAACCCTTCAATTTATGAAGTGTATGAACATTGTTCATAACCTCAGATCATACCAGTTTTTCTGTGATGTGTAAATGCATTTTGTTAATAATGATTTTTAATCTGTTAAAGGCATAACATATTTGTAGAACCAGCTCATAAAGTATATGTTACCATCAGTAACAGGGAAAGGATAGACTCAGCTGGAGTGAAAAATTCTGTAACAAGATCATACTCTGATTATTCCTCCTTTTCAAAGATTGCTTTGTAAGAATCTTCTCAGAGTATAAAGGTGTAGAATTTTGTTGGTGTCTTGAAAATGTTGTCAGCAGTAATTAAATAGATGATAAAGTTAAAGCAGCTATATCTAATTAGTGTGTATATGTTATATATACCTCATAGTGATTTTCTGAGTATATGATGTGATCCTCCCCTCCCGTTTTTAATTTTCCAAAAGAAGGAACAGAGAAGGGGCCAAGTGAGGATATTCCCTCTTAAGGCTCATTCCTCTGTTCTTAACGTTACCTCGCTAACTCAGGAAATGGCGAATATTAATGAAAAAAAACGTACATGTGTATTGAATAGATGTGTCTTCTGCATCTGTTTCCTGGCACCACCTTGCTAACATGGGAAACAGCAATCAAGTATGAAGAAAATGCTTTATTATTACATGTTATTTCCAATTTAATCTTTTATTTTTTCAACAGCAATACATTCCTACTGTTGAGGATACCTATGTTGGAATTGTAGAGACTGAGCGAGGAACTCGGGAAAAGCTGCGCTTTTATGACACAGCTGGCTTGGATACTCGCTGTCGATCACTTCCTCCACATTATCATGCCCTAGCAGATGGCTACATTATGGTGTACTCTGTCAGTGACAACCTCTCATTTCAGCTGCTAACGGATATAAAGAAAGACATAGATAAGAACAGAGAGAAGAAAGATGTAAGTGCTGTGATTTGTATTAGTTATCTTTCTGTTGCTGTGTGACCCTGAGAAGGTCTCTGAATATCAAGATTTTTATTAGGAGTTTTGTTACAATAATTTTGATGAGCTATCATGGTAGAAATGTTTGTTGTAAATCATCTTTGTGCGAAAAGAAAATTTTAGTGTGTGTGCAGTCTGATTTTGGAGCTGCAGGCATGGGCTTTCTGTCAAGTACCTCTGAGATTCCTGTTGCATGCTTCCAGAATTAATTAGCTGCAGAGGTGAGTCTCGTGAGCAAGACAGGAAGGAACACATCACCACATTGCAGTTGTTTGGCCTAAAAGTCTTCATATCCTAGGTGACTCAAAATTATCAGAAAGTTCTGGGCCATTATTCATTGAGTGTTATGGGATTGAAAAGCATATGTCACATTTTGATTCCCTTGGTGTGTCTTATGCTGCAAAGGTCTGTTGAGTCCATGTTCATGAATCTTTCTAAAATTAGAATTTGACTTTAGCCAATGATGATGATACATCATTTTTTTCCCAGTCATAATCTAGGAACTTACTTGAGTCTACATATAAAATGATTTAGAGGTCATACCCACTGTTCAATTGAGGGGATAGCGTCTGCCTCATTCTCATCCCAAACATGCCTCCTGAAGGCATCAGCAGACATGCTTATAAGGTTCCTTATTTTTCTTGGCAGGCACCTCCAGACTTGCAGCTCTCAGAAGCCAAAGCTTACCCTTTGTAGTGTTCAGGGTGGTCATGGACTTGTGCACACAGAATCTACTTCTCTTGGGTTTGTGTAGGCAGTGATTCTTCCCTCAGGTGGAAACAGGCTCAGTACTTGTTTCTTGAGCATCTTCCATGTGTAGATGACCATGTACTCACTTCTTTCCAGGGAGTAGGATCCAAGGAATGAGCAGCTCCCAGTAGTACATGCTGATTGTACCTGAGCTCTGCTGGGTGAATTTGTTTCAGTATTCCTCAAGTGCCTGTGTAATGCTTGCATTATGGGGTTTTCATGGTTAGGAACAATGACCTTGGATAAGACTAGCATCTTCTAAAGTGCTGCGAGTGTTCTTGGGGTCTCAGATAGAACAGGCTTAGTATCCATTGGGACAAGGTGCTAGCTCTAGCTGCCAGTTCTTGAATGAACCGCGAGATTGATCCAGTGTTGCTCATAAGAGCTCAGAGGTCCCTCACTCTGTCTTTCTGTTCAGTGGGGACACTTTGTGCTGACTTGTATAAGACTGCTTCACAATTATCAGCTAGATATGATCTTCCAGAAGGAGAGAAAAGTACAGTATTATACCAGCAGCTGCAAAATTTAAAATTTCAGATTTAGTTTCTTTTTATTGGGCCAGTGAACTGAGGTATCTTCTTATTAAGCTAAGATTTCCAATAAGAATGCTCAAAGATGTTCCTTTTGTAAGTATCAGTAAATTTGTTCAGATTATTTAAAGTATTTATTACAGTTACCATATCATTAGAAATATTATTACTGGTACTATTTCTTTATTAAGAAAGCATCATACTGTTGTGAAGCAAAGCATCTATGTTACTCACAGTGGAATTAATTCTTGATGTTGATTTGTTGAATCTCAGTTTCTTCAGGGCTCTTTGAAAGGTCTTTGACTTTAATCCTGCAAGTAAAGCTATAAGTTTTCATGCTCGCCCATCAGCAAAATTTTTTTTGATACCAATTAATAATTAGAGTTCATCACCCAGAGTAATTAAAGGTTGCAGGTTTTGAATTAGTTACACCAATAGTGTTGTGGTATGCATTTTCTCATGATATCTTTGAGGAGATAGACTGTCATTTATATTTATAGAACTTTTTTTCTGGGATACAGTTTTAACTGTGAAACCTGGGATAATTACGTATTATCTTTTGATATTCCAAAGCAAACAGACAAGTGTATATATATATTCTTCATTTACATGTTGCTATCATTCATGATATTTGAATTTGCATATGAGAAGAGCTTACATACATTAGTGATATAGAAAAATTACTTATCCTGATGTTCCTCTTAGTCATGTCCAGTTTTTTGTGCTTTGTAACTTTTGTTAATACTTGCCACAGGTACCAATCATCATTTTGGGGAACAAGAGCGATTTAGCAGCTACTAACCGAGCAGTTGATACAGCCACAGCAGAACGATGGGCAGCAGCGGAAAGATTACGGCTGTGGGAAGTGAATGTTCAGGATCGTACTTTGCTTTTAGAACCCATCATGAATCTAGCTTCTCGCCTTAATCCACAGCCAAGCAAAACTTCATTCCCACAATTGACGATGGGTCGGAAAAACAAAGATTAATGAGATATGCAAATAATTTATTTATAGTATTAGCAAGTCACATTTAGGTTAAATGTTATGGGCTATATCCAGACCTGTGGGGATCTCATATAACATTAATTTTCATTTCTACATTCATTCCTCCAGTTGCTGCATGTAGACATGATATATAAGTGATTACTCATTACCAATCTGTCTTCAGTAGTTACATTCCAAATTGTACCTAGTAGCAGTAGTAGTAGATTTTAATAGCAGTCGTTTAGCCAGAAATTATCAGTTACAGTTGTTGAACTGAATTTATTTCCTTTTTTGCTGCAACCATAAAGGCGGATTGGTAGCATGATATTAGACTAATAAGAGGAATGATGGGTCTGCTATACACTGAAAATTATTTAGAATAGATGGGAGTGGAAATAAGAAAATGATACTGCATTTCTAGACTTAGACAAAAACTTTGAAAACATTGGAAGTAGAAAAATTCATTTCATAAAAACTTTAGTATATTCATTTCATAAAAACTTTAGTATTAGAGGAGTAGAAGGCACATTTGTAAAGTGTGAATGAATGGAAGTACAGGAAAAGAACTATGAGTGGTGTACTGTACAGACAGGGAAATACTGTATGCTTTCACCACTCAAGCTTGAACTATTTAAAGATAAACATAGGAATTCAAATATGTCAGAGAGAAGACAGAGGGCTATTTCCTTTTGCAGATGACTTAGGTATTGTAAAAGCCTCAGCAGAAGACCTCCAGAAGTGAGTTAGTGATAGAATGGAATGTTTAAATTTAACTTAGCAAAAATAAATACTTATGGTCGTGGTCCTCTATTAAAATCCATCACAGTGCAGCCTGGTTCTGAATGATCATGATATATAATTATTAATGTATTTATTGATCACCATCTCCCGCGTCAGCAAGTTATATGGAGCTAACATTATTGAGACTTAGAAGTAAAGTTGAAGGCATGAGCAGAGGTCTTGAGCCCCAGCACCCACATATTGAGGACAGAACTATCCTTCAGAAGGTAAGGATGATAATATGTACATAAGTTTAAGATCTTGCTTGACAGATGGATTTAATTTGTGGGACCTAGATTCCTTAAGGTAAAGTCTGTGTGGCACCAGAATAAAGAAATACTGGGTGAACTTCAGGTTAAACCCTTACTTTCTGGTACAGCAAGAAGATATCTTAGAATTTATAGAGACAGCAAGATAAGCAAGGAAGTTTTATGATTAAATACCATCAGGGAAATGGTCAGTTGGCAGACCTATCATGAGATTTAAATTTTTTATCATGTCATTTGCTAAACATTGGTGCTACCATTTAATTGTTAAGGAGAGCTTTTTCTTCTCATAGTCTATCCAGTCAATCAATTTTGTCTGTATATTCAAGGTTTCGTGTATACTGTTCCACCAACTTTTTCATGGTCTAGCAACAGATGATCTTCCATTTGGTGGCCATTGAAGTACTTATTTGGATCAGCCACTTTATCTTTGCCTTTTCACTTTTTGTTAGGGATGGAGTTGCATTCTTATTCATACATTGCTCCTCATTTCTCTACCTGGTACCTTGTTTCATTTCTCTACCTGGTACCTTGTTTCCCCATAATTACTCATGGGTTTCATTTCTGGTTATAGTAATCTGCTGTCACACGTGGTGGTTAAATTCCATATTATTACTATAATTAGAATTATTTTGTACAACCCTAGGACCCCTTTTAAAGGACTTTTGAGGTTTTGAAGGAACAGGGAAATAATGAGCTCTTTGAGCAAGAATTTCATAGACAAGAACTTTGAGTACTTCTTTACATCTAATAATAATGGTACAGCCTTTTAAAGAAAGACTTTTTACTTCAGGTGCAACCATCAGCAAGTGGAATCCAGTAAAATCTATACTCAGTGTATTGTTTATACTTATTTCCTGCTTGAGAGTACCTTCCATCACAAATTTGTGGGTTCTCTCATTATTCAGAAAGCCAGCCACGTCCATCGGATGGGACCATAGGTCTTGATATATTGTGGGCATCTGCTCGTGGATAGCATGTGGCAGTTGAGCTGTAATTGTTCAGTGTCTTCATTGTAGTAGTTGCATCTTGGGAAGGTAGAGTCTTGGGATAAGTTTTTGTGATGTAGGTATCGATGATGTCCTGAGTGTAAGTAGGAAGATGTGATTCACATATGTCTGGGGAGTGGAATTCAGATGGATATATGTCTGGTGAGTTGAAAGGGATGTTCTTTAAGTTCTTGTTTGATCACTTCATTGTGTATGTGTTTTGTCAGTGTTATTTTTGGAGGAGGGAAATATTTTTGAGACAAGGTTGATGAAGTGTGAGGCAGGTGTAGTTTTTTATTTTTGCTTGGGGTTTGATGGTTTGTTGTGATGGATACATATATGTACAGTGCCTCTCAGTTAAGTTGGCATGAGTGGTCTCGCACCAATCATATTAATGCAAATCACTTTACCCCACCTAAAATAGTGTTGGTTACCACCAGTGAAGTTGGTACCCTCTAGCAAGCAATGGGAAATACACGGCAGCCAGCACACCACATGAGCCTGCCGTAGCAGCAGTTAGCGGTTGTAGAAGGTGGGAATGTCTTTTTGTGTTCCCCACTTATGATCTGGATATTTTTCATACCTCAACCAAGAGTTTTGGAGAGAGGGGTAAGTATGCAGTCTGTTGGGGATGAGAGGGCTTGGGAAGTGAGTCAGTTTTTGTTCGCTGATGATATAGCGCAGGTGGCTGATTTGGGTGAGAAACTGCAGAAGTTGGTGACTGAGTTTGGTAGAGTGTGTGAAAGAAGAAAGGTGAGAGTAAATGTGAATAAGAGCAAGGTTATTAGGTTCAGTAGGGTTGAGGGAAAAGTTAATTGGGAGGTAAGTTTGAATGGAGAAAAACTGGAGGAAGTGAAGTGTTTTAGATATCTGGGAGTGGATT
>JAUTXX010438624.1:0-12775 GCA_032273605.1 Panulirus laevicauda
TGTAGTGATGATGTCATTATGTACTGTAGTGATGATGTCATTATCTACTATAGTGATGATGTTATCTGCTGTAGTGATGATATCATTATGTACTGTAGTGATGATGTCATTATCTGCTGTAGTGATGATGTCATTATCTACTGTAGTGATGATGTCATTATCTACTGTAGCGATGATGTCATTATCTACTGTAGTGATGATGTCGTTATCTACTGTAGTGATGATGTCATTATGTACTGTAGTGATGATGTCGTTACCTACTGTAGTGATGATGTCATTATGTACTGTAGTGATGATGTCGTTACCTACTGTAATGATGATGTCATAATCTACTGTAGTGATGATGTTATCTACTGTAGTGATGATGCTATCTACTGTAGTGATGATGTCATTATGTACTGTAGTGATGATGTCATTATCTACTGTAGTGATGATGTCATTATCTACTATAGTGATGATGTTATCTACTGTAGTGATGATGTCATTATTCGTACTTAGCACTTGGACCTAGCATGGTAGTGATGATGCCATTACTTATACTTAACACTTGGACCTGGCGCTGTAGTGATGATGTCATTATTTATACTTGCCACTTGGACATTCTACTGTAGTGATGATGTCATGACTTATACTTGGCACTTGGTCCTGGCACTATAGTGATGTTGGCACTAAAATGGTGTCTGTTTCCTCCTCTTATCGTCATTAGCAATTTTTTTGAACGCATTTTGTAACTATGCCTCGCAATTTCTCTGTGTACTATGTACTAAAGCTATGTTTAAACATAGCTTTAGCGAGGCTGTGTGATAAGCTAAACGATTGACTGGTACTTGACTGATACGTGTTCAGTCAGACAAAGCTTTCTTCCTATCTTTGACTGATATTTGACTGATATTTGTTGTCAGACAAAGCTTTCTCTTATTTTCTTTGGCATATTTGACTGATACGTGTTCAGTCAAACAAAGCTTTCTTACTTTCTTTGACTGGTACTTGGCTGATACGCGTTCAGTCAAACAAAGCTTTCTCTTATTTTCTTTGGCTGATATTTGACTGATACGTGTTCAAACAAAGCTTTCTTAGTTTCTTTTACTGATACTTGGCTGATACGTGTCCAATCAAACAAAGCTTTCTTACTTTCTTTGACGGATACTTGATTGATACGTGTCCAGACAAAGCTTTCTTACTTTGACTGGTACTTGACTGATACGTGTCCAGTCAAAGGTCTTTCTTATTTTCTTTAATTGAAATTTATCGAGTTTGGAAAATTTCCTATTCTTTTATTCTCTTTTTCATCGGGGGTGGTAGGGAAGGGGGTGGGTGGATGGGGCAGATTATGGTTTCATTTTTCCTAGTTAGGGAAGGACGTCTTTCCTCCTTAAGGGGGGGGGGGGAATTGGCTTGGATAGGAATCAATCTAAAATGAAATGACAATGGTATACTCACTTGACGTGGCCCAAAGAATGCAATGCTCTTAACCTCATGAGACAGTGACTTGCGTCGACCACTCAAGTCCACTTCATCATCATCCAGGGTGAGATCATCATCAACTGACATAGTTGGTGCCCCAAACAATTCAGCATAAGTCTGCAGATTTCATATATTTATAATTAAAGAAAAAATCTTAATAACAGTCAAGAAGGTACATAACATTTTTATAAAAGTTCACACACTCAAAAGCATTGCAAAAATACAGATTATCTATTTATGAGCCAACATACCACATGTGTAACACACGTTACCAGAGAATACTGAAAAAGTGGATTATGTCTTGAGGCAGAAGCATACTGCAAAGAAGAAGGGATACTGTATATACAGAGAATGCTAATCATGGAGAATTTGACCCAAAAGCTGATATTCCAACCTAAAGTCATCACACTAATCCCCATCAGGATCAGTTTGGATCATACACAAACACAAAAGGATGCAGTTTCTTGTATTCTATATCTGAAAATGATTATACCAATTTGTATGTATACATTTATTACCATGTATGGAACTGTTACATAAATTCAGACCACAGAATATTGCTACACTACTTCTACAACCTTCATTGATGGAGTGCATAAAGATAATCTACTTAAAACAGGTCCTAAGGTATGTAAAAATTTGATAAAACTGAAAACTGAAAGCTATAAACTTCTTTTAATAATGCTAAACACTAAAACAACCATAATTTGTTTTTCCAAAAGAATTGAAATAGACAACCTTCACTAAACTAACTAATGTTCCTGCCAAATGTTCCAACCTACTACATTTGCCAAATGTTCCTTCTAACTACTTCTACCTAAAGTTTCTACCTAATGCTATCTAATGTTTCTACCTACTGCTCTTACCATTCAGCCAAAAGGCAGGGATAGCATACAGAACTCATCAAAGGAAAATCTATAGTTGTGATGAATGATGAATGAGTTGTCTGAGTTAAAAAGCGTTGTTAAAAGTTATGTGTAACTAACCTGTATAGTCTGGTACATTTTGTAGGTACTTATTCAATGCACTCTTAAGCTTCTCTACTCTGCATTCCATACTGTTTCTGATGGTCTGTTTCTGATGGTAGATGGCACAGTGTTGAAGAATCTTGGGCCCCAGATATTTAAGGTGTTCTCTCTTTTTGTGCAAATCACATCTTTGGATTTCAGAGGTAGTATTTCACAAAGTCTTCCATGCCTGTCATACCAGTGGGATCTTATTTCTGAATGTAAGTATATCCACAACTGGTGAACTCTGACACTGCTTCTTAGCCTTTAATGCCTCACCCTTAACAGACCACTGGCAGACGGCAACTCTAGTGCAGTGTTTCTAGACTCCTACCTAAAGTTCCTATTACTTCTACCTAACATGTCTACTTAATGTTCATGACTGATGTTACAGCCTACTGCTTCTACTTAATACTCCTGCCTAACATTCCTACCTACTACTACTACTACTACCTAATGCTCCCAACTGATGTTCCTTCCTACTTCCTCTATCTGCAGCTCACACCATTCCACCAAAAGGCAGGGTTTACACATAGCGCTTACCACAGGAAAACCTAGTTACAAAAAATGTATTGTGCATGTTAAGTGTTGTCAAGAGTTTTGTTTGACAGGGAGCAGACTGTATGTTTCTGGACATAATGTCAGCAGTCCTCGTGTAGATGAGGCATAAAAAAAGACAGCTACCTGAGTTACAGAAGTGCAACTTGAAAACTACAGAAGTGCTGGCTCTCTACACAGCCATGACTAACCCTTCTGATACCCTGGCAGGGATTACTGATAATATCCCTCCCTGCTCAGTAGCTGTCTACCACCTATTGCCTACTTAAGTCAACTTACATCTTCTTTATTGTCTGCTTTCTTTGCTTGATGATTTTGTGTATCCTTATCAGCTTCTAACAGCAACCACAGTGGCAAAGGAGGAATGGCTGTCACCTCAATGTAGTCCAGAGTGAGTTCCTCGGGTAGCATAGTCAGGGATCCCCGTCCCTCTCGACTCGCCTGTGAACCAAAATACTTAAATGATTAGAGTAAAATCATGATTTTCAGAACTGTTAAATTTCCCAAAAAATGAGGCAGGCTCTGGAAAAACCCTGATGATGTGGCAATATATCACCACAAAGTTAACATGAAACTTACACAAGATGATGCAGTACTATGCTTAATAGCCGATTTGATGTCTACCCTCTAGTAAATCCATGGTCTCCTTCTAAAATCCAAAAGGACAAGACAACTGTTCAGATAAGGCTAGTTCTACTTTCCCTTTTTCCTCCTCTAATGATATGGTGTGGATTTCAATTACAAGAAACTATTGTTGCAAACCTAGGTGGGGCAAACTGATAATATAGGATCAAGATTCCATATTTCCAAGACACTATAATTAATGTAAACAACTAAGTAACAGTGCTGACTGAGGGTTCACATGCATATCAAGGGAGAGTCACGGTATTTGCACCTTCATGACTCCATAATTTGTATGCGGATCTGACTTTCTGTACTTCAAAAGTAGGGTGCAGCTTTTGACTGACCCAGGTCCTTTGGGTTCAAGATCTCACTTTCTTCAATTTCCATTTTTTTTTTCTATTCAAAGGGGTGTAACTTTCTGATCATCACATCATTCCCACAGGCTCCACAAGTGCCAACATATCACAAGTAGGCACCACTTGGTGAAATGGATTTCCTGACACCTATGGATCCACCTCTATTGTATCAAACTCATCTTTCACAAACAGCATAATAGATATTGGAGCTATGGATGCTTCCCCACTACATCACCCTCCCATCCTGCCCATCTAATCCAATATGTCCTGCAAGTCTACCAAAATCACTGTTTTCTACCCACAACAGACACCATACAAACACACATGCAGCCTACAGTAATAAAAACATAGCCAACAAATGCACATATAACTCTCCTAAGTACACATTAAACATCCTAGAACTGATTATCAACCTATCTATCTATCATCATTGCTCTATTCTATATTACATGGATCTCAAACATCTCCCTTACAAACACAGCACACACATTGGTCATAAGAAAACATATTCCTGCCTTAGTGAGGTGGCAACAGCAGCAGATGAACAATGGCCTCAGTCACACACATACTCTCTAAAGCCATTATATATAATGCACTGAAATCAAAGCCTAACAGGGTACTGTGGTGATGTTGATGGTGAGGGTAATATAGTGTTGCTGATGGTGAGGTTACCATGGTGGCAATGATGGCAAGGGTACTATGGTGGCAATGATGACCTCTAGATAAGCCCCATGCACCAAGCCCATGGTTAACCCTGACCAATTCATTTACCTTGGTTAAGCCCACTGACAGCCCACAGTATACAAAATCAACCTACAACTCATTGGAGGTAATTAACACAATAAACATTGCTGCACATTTCTTTGCCTGCCTTCCACCCCTCCAAATTTACTTGAATAGAGTTACAAGCTGATCTAAACCTACTTTATGTTAACTTCACTACACATCAACCTAACTGATTAACCAAATCATTCCAAGGACCACCTACTCTCTGAGCAATGAAATTCTTTCTTCATCCTGAACCCCCTAATAAGCCCAGTAGAACACTTTCTAATGCCACCAACCCACTTCGCCATGCATAACCTTCAGCACTGTAACCTAAACCCTTGCACTGGTCAGGCAATGGAAAAGAAAAAGCCTTCCAATTCCAAAAAGAACTTTTCCTTTCTAGAACCTCAATGGAGCTTTGGTTTTATACAACAAAAGAACGACTTGATAATGTTGCTGAAAATAGGTAAAACATTTGTGGATAAACTGTCACAGCAAACTATTTCATTGCGAGCTTCTGTGGCATTCATGAAGAAAACACTTATCTCATTCTGTAGGCCAAATGTAAAAGATTTTTGATCTACCTGCCTCAGTTCACATTTTCACTGGTGCTCTGACTCTCCACTTAGTAAAACTTTGGTTCTGGACTAAGCAAGATGTGAAACTATGAATCAATGAAAATGTGAAATATCAATTTTCTCGTAAAATCAGTATTCAAGGAACAATACACTTACAGATAAAGACAAAACAGACACTCACAGAGCCTCCTTGGTTGCCAGACATGGACAAGGTGCGTGAGCGTGACCAACTACGGTTGCGAGGGTCATCAACATCTGAAAGGCTGGTACGATAAATCACATCCGTGCTCCTTTGGCCTAACTGTGATAGACACCTGTGGGAAAACAATAATTAAACAAATGACACACAAAGATATTCATTCATTTATCTATATTTCATAATTACTAATAACTTGAATTCAGTGACCTAAGTATTTTTCTTTTATTGCATGGCTTTTGCTGTGAAGAAAGAAGGCTCCTGCAGTACTTTCTCCACTCATCATGGTCTTGGCATCATTTAAAAGATTCTTTCACTGACATTTACTAGATTCATGCTCTCACTCTGTTCTTCTGCCTTTGCTATCTTCCTCTATACTTGTTTCACCACAACCTGATCATACTCTCATAATCATTGCCCCTAACATCCATAATTTGTGCTTAGGGAATAGTTAAATTAAACAAACTTCTGATATGGAGCTAAGTTGTTTGAGATCAGTCATTTTTGATATATCATTAGCATATGATACTGAGAAACCAGCAATAAGAATATGAGTTACAAATGAAGTTTAAGGAATTCCACTTGTATCAAAAAAAATAAACATGAATGAAACGTATAATGTGTTTAATAAAAGGAGCCAATGTAAACTACAAATCTGTAGAGCATCAAATAATTCCCCCATAAAAAGCCTAAACATCTAAAAGTGAAGTATGCTATAGAGTGAATACTAACCTCCTAAGTGAACTTTTTGACTAAGTTGTCTATGAAGTATCAAAAAGCAAGGATCAGAAAGGAAACCAATCTTACAAGATATATTACTGTTGTAATTCTATGGAGTTAAACAGCATCTTTAGAATCATAATTTAGGAAATGATTCCATAATCAGACTAAAGTTCAATGTTACAAAAAGGGGGAAGTAGGAGGAGAAGAGGGATAGGGAGGAGGAGGAGGAGGAAGACTGTTGATGATAACAGTACATAACAAAACTATTAATTTGTTCATAAAACACTAAAAAACACGAACATACATTACCTAACTAAGTGTGCAAGAATTGCCTTGACACGGCGTATTTTGCCAGAATTGAGAAGTTCCATTAGCTGCCGTGGGTGATACTGGGGCAGAACAGGGGATGCAATGTGGCTGGCCTCAAATATTCCAGATATTGATGGTCCTATCTCATCTGATGGAGTGGTCATCACTTCCCCTAGACCTGAAAAATTACTCATGTTTTAGAAGACAGTAAATGTAAGAAAAAACATTTAATGGATGCAATGAGATGAAAGAAAAATTAGGATTTTTTTTTTCTTTTTAGAAAAAACTGCAATAAACATGTATCTTTCATGTAAGCAGCCATCTGTTTATGGAATCATGAAACTGGACAGTGCATCACAACTTAACTAACTGCCAAATGATGAAGGGTTCCTGGGGTAACAAAAAGACCCTTTCATGGAGGAGCCCTGGGGTAAACATACATAAATATCTATACATGAGTAAATACACAAATTAATAAATGAATAAATGCTTTTGTAGTTTATAAACAATTGTTCAAGTACAGTTTCTTGGTAAATGTCCACTGGGCCATCATCAACATAATATAATTAACTGTTTAAGCATATGTTTTTTAATAACTTCCAAATAAATTAGGCTGTTTCATATTTCTTAACAAAGTAGAGTACAGCAGAGTACAGTCTTGTCAAAGAACTCATCACTCTATAGGAATTCATCCTGTCCTTGCTACTGACTGTAGCAAAGCCTTGGGCAGCAGAAGCCCCTTTATAAGGGTTCCTATGGTAAAACCAACACCCTTTCAAAAAAGGGTCCTGGGATGGGAAAACTACAAATTAATTAACAAATAAATATACATAAGCTTTTGAAGTTTACTAACAGCTGTGTTTGTGTTCTTTTTCTTAGTACAAATCCATCTGGCCTTCATTAATGAGGTTACTGTTAAACAGGCATCTTAATCACTTTCAAATACATTGAATCGTTCCAAACTTGTGTGGCAAGAAGGGAAGTACCTTATGACTGGCAGAATGAATGTTTAACACCCTTGTTAAAAGGCAAGGACAAACAAGAATGTATGAATGACAAAGATTCAGATATGCCCCATTTTATAATTTCCCAGTATGGAAACTGAGGTATATACATTGCCTGTGAAGAAATAAAATGACGTAGAAAAAAGTTTCAAAAAATCATGCAGCAACAGTGGAACATGACTGCCCATCAATAATTTGCAAGCAAGTACCACGATTCTCCCAAGTCAGGCAGTCTGACACATGTGACTATACAGTTGTTTTGTAAAACTTTCTCAAACCCCCTATAACTACGAATGGAAAGTGCCTGAGTAAGTCTTGTGCTTTCTGGGAAAAAGAAAATCAGAAAAAACACTATTCTGGATGTGCAATGAAATGCTTTGAGGTACTCTGATGCTGGTTAATGTTAAGCTGAGTAGTGAAGTCAAAGCAAAAGAAATATGACAAGTCCAAATCCTCGAAATGTTCAGGTGAGAATTTGAGTCTTTTTAAAGTGGAGGCTCCAGTCACGGACATAGGTCCACATCAAAGCCAGGCTTTACCTGAAATACAGAGAGGTTAAGGAGTGGAAAAAGAAGAGACAAGGGTAAGTATTTACATATTTTGGAGCAAGTGAAAAACCTGCCTTTTAAAATGTGCCTGGTCATAGTTATTGGAAAAGACATACGAAGGTAGAGAGTTCCACAGTTTCAAGGTATAGGGAAAGAAACAATAATGAAAAAAGCTCACCCTTGAGTTGCCGATGGCCACACAGTAATCATGTAATGCAGCAGTTTGCCGAGTATTGCCTGGTCTAACTAGTCATTGAGGCATAAAAGCAGCCAGCTCTCGAGAGCAAAATCCAAAATCACTTCCCCTCTTCTGTAGAAGAGGGGAAGTGAACCAAAATTGAGACATAGGGTGTAAGTACTTCATGTTTTGAAGTTACCCAGGGAGAGTTTATAAGATGGAACGTTTTCGACTCAACTCTGTCAGAGCTAGAACCACCACAGATGTGAAAGTAGTACTCCATACAAGGTCAAATAAACCCTTTGTATAAACATAGCAACTGTTTGAGAGGAAAGAAATTTCAACCTCTAAACAGGACTCTCAGTTTCTTAAAGGCAGACTTAGCTATTTCTGTAACAGGGTTTTCAAGAAAGAGTGGCTGTTAAAGTAATACCAAGTATGTTCTTCAAAGTCAAAAGGCAGAATTACAGAACCATCAAAGGAAAGAGGAAAGTTGTGAGGAATTTTTGAAAGAAAGATAGGAAGAAACTGGGTCTTGGAGGCAATAAACTTAACAGGATTTCACCTACCTCACCGAGGTATCCTTCCAAGTCTGAGTTAATAGAGGAAGTTTTGTCGGGACAAGATGCATGTTGAGAGGAGGAGGAGCAGAATTGAAGGATGTGTAAAAATGCAGATTTGAGTTGTCTATATATGAGTGCATTTACTTATTTGTGAAAGAAAGGAAATTGTTGATAAAAAGTAGGAAAAAAATAGGAGACAGGACAGAACCCTGAGGGACACTAATGTTGATGGAGGAAGGGGGATAAGCTGATCCACCAACAACAACAGAAATACCTCTGCCCAAGATGAAGCTAGATGTCAGGGAGCAAAGTAAGAGAGGGAGGCCAAAAGAGGGGAGCTTAGAGATGAGTGCCCTCTAGTTTCAAAGTTCCTAACTACTGGAGCCTAGAATCTACCAACCATTACCAGAGATAGCATGTTCCACTTTAACAGTTAGGAGTTCATGATTTTTATGCTAAACACATAGGTTACCAGTAAATTTGTGAGAAAAGAAATTATAAAGAAAAGACTATCTAAAAGACAATATTTCACTATGATTACTGATACTGACAGTATCAGTAATCAAGTAAGATTTTAAAGAGATGGATGCACTATCCTTACCAATGGAGAAATCTTGTCATACATACTTGTAGGCTGGTATCCTTTTTGGGTTATGCGGTAACTTTCATGAATGTTTTTGGATTTAAACCAGAACACGTGTTACTTATTAAATAGAATCAGGGTGACTATTTATAGACAAGCATAAATATTGCAACTGCCTATGTTGCCCATGTATCTACTCACCCTTCTTCATCTTATTATCAAGAGCAGCAAGGACTGAAAATGATGCGACCCTTGATATGGCTGTAGCAGATTTGGGGTTATGTGATGACGCTTGCAGATATGTTTTTAGATCTGTCTCAGTCAGGTCACGCCCATCTTCCTTACCACTCACTGCTTCTCGATGCTGGGTTTGCTTCTGTTCTGCTGCTGCTTCCAGGGATAAGAAGTAAAAATGTTACTTGCACAAGAAATAAAATAATTATTCCAAGATAAAAGGAATTAAAACAACACATGAATTTTGATATGTGAGGCTTTGCACTATTCCATCCTAAGCACACAAAGAAGAAAAATACATTTCTTGACAGATGATATTCACACGAGACATTTCAACTACACACTTATTGATGATCCTAAAAGTTACCTTGTGATCTTAGTAAATCCACTGTACATGGCTTTTTAACATTATCCTCTAGCAACACATGATATTTATGAACTGAGACCCCCAATCCTTTTGGGAACTCACTCAAGAGGGGTGGCCATGACAAAAGTTTCCCTAACTGGTGAACAAGATATACAACTTCCAAACTTCATAATCAATTTCATCTCTTGCAATCTAGAAATCTAATCATTGTTGTTACCTGGAATGTGCCACTGAGAGTACACATGCATTTCATTATCCATTCCAACAACCAGTATGCCATCACGCACCCAGGATACTTGCATTGGCAGAGGAGCTAGTCCATCAGCTGTTGTTAGAGACAGTTTCTCTAATCGCATCCACCTGGCAAACAGAATATAAAGATGACCTTATCATCTGTGAGTCTGATATCAACTACATCAAATACAGATAGATAGGTCTACTGCCCAAACACTGAGACTTTCAATATGACTGCTTTACTGGAATCTTCACAACAGCATGATTGTTATAGCCATGCAGAGTTCATATCAACAAAAATCACATATTCACTTAACTTATCGGAATTACTATTTTGGTATCAATACAATGACACCCTTGGAATACCACTATCTATCATAGCACTTAAATAACGGTGAACGTTTACTTCATTATACTCAACATAATCTTTTTATATTTACAATTACCACAAGATCAATTTCCATTAAAAAGTCCTCGAGTTAATACACACGGATGACATGTATGGTTGCATGCACATAGATAATATGTGAACAGAAAAGTGAGTGCTATTAAAAAGGCTTTACATATCTGATATACACCATCAAACTGAGAATGGAGTAATGATGGATGAATGGATAATATACATACATATACATATATTATCTCTGGGGATAGGAGCAAAAGAATACTTCCCCAATGTATTCCCTGCATGTCGTAGAATGTGACTAAAGGGGTGGGAGCAGGGGGCTAGAAATCCTCCCCTCTAGTTTTTTCTTTTCCAAAAGAAGGAACAGAGAAGGGGGTAAGTGAGGATTTTCCCTCAAAGGCTTGGTTCTCTGTTCTTGATGCTACCTCGCTAAAGCAGAAAATGGCAAATACATAAGAATCTATGAAAAGAGAGACAAGAAGCTTGCAAGACAGAGTGCTAGTTCTAATTCTAATGCATAAATGTGAAACTTCAATTTTCCTTGATCCATGTAGGTAATCAATAAAAGCAGCAATGGAAGAAATTGAGAAAACGGAGTAAGGAATGATATGAAAAAGATGTGCAGTGTGAAGAAATGGTTAGAAAGACACAGGTACATCCAAGGAGAATACATACATATATGGAATATCATACACTGGAAGATCAATGATTGTAAAGCTGGAGGTAAGGAGAAAAGATAAAAAAAGGGAGATCCTGATGTATAACAAAATTTTTAGAGATAAAAATATTCTACAAAAAAATTCCAAGATAATGAATTCTAATTATGTGCACTTGCCACACATTCTGTGTGAGGGTGAAGGTGTCAATGAAAAAATTAGTCACTTGATGAATTGACTGAAAGATATCAGGGAGAAAATTTGAGAGCGGTAAAATCAGCATGGAAGCCTCTTTTAGCTATAGCACATACACATATACTGAGAGGCTGTGAGGATTTAATCTCTCCCATGTAAATGGGAATTAAATCATAAACATGTTGACAAACACAAAGTAAGAAAAAGATGAGCAGAATCATCAAACCCTTACCTTGGCAAATTAGTATCAGAAATTGTATGCATTGACATAGATTTTTGCAAAACTGGACGAGGCCTAGGTTCTTTATCCTTCTTGCTATCTTCACTACTCATCACTGCTACTTCATCTGCGACACTAGTGTATGCCAAGATCTGCATGTAAAGTTTACTTTATCAGTGGCACTAATGAGCACTAAGAACAATGGTTAAAGTACGTATATGTGTTTGTATGTATACATACACAATCCCCCCCAATTAAGCTAAGCAAAATCAAAACATGAAGGCCATGTCATATGCAAACAACCTTACAATCAATTCACAACACCCTGTCATCACAGTAGCAACAACAAATATGTAGCTATTACATAACTGGTACAATGACACACTTGGAACAGAATATCTGCATCTCCACATTAGTCTACAATCATCTTTTTAACCCTTGAAGGAGATGATTCTAGATCATACCCTCCAGTCACCTTAAATACCTAATCATTCTAAGCATCAGTTATGACACACACAACATTCACTCCCCACACTAATAACATGAACACAAAAGCAACACTTAAACTAAAAGCCCTCTGAATACTTAATGGCACCAGATTTGGATGACACAAGAATCCCATAACATCCTATAAAAACAATCCATCCACTCCATTCCAAACTATATCTCACCTGCCTGGTTTTCCATTCTTACAGAAGCATATATAAGAAAGCTAAAAACCTCACAAAATAATGCACTCAGAACAATCATTGGCTGTCTTGAAACCATAAACATTAAACACCTACACAATGAAACAAAGATCCTGAAAGTACAATACCTCAACATACTCAACATTCAATTCTATGCAACAACATTACAATTCTCCCACCCATTCCATAACCAACCATCAACCAACAAACAAAAATAGAAAGCTAATCTCTGCTTTACACTTCAGAACCTTTACCCACAAATCCCCCCACCCTTAAAACACATAACAATTAAAAAACACATACAAACATAAATAA
>JAUTXX010438735.1:0-10034 GCA_032273605.1 Panulirus laevicauda
GTTTGTGATCTGAAATGGCTGATTCCCCAAAACATATCAGGTAACAGATTTTACTGTACTAATGCTCATCATTGTGGTAAGACATTCTGATCCTGTCATTCACTTCATTCTCTCTACATAATCTTGCGTTAATTTTTTTTATTAGTACCTTCAACTGTGCTCGTGCTCTTAACTTTTCTCATTTATCTCAACTGCTGAGTTTTCCTACATAGCTACAAGCTAGAAGTCATTTTCACACCTTAGAACTTTCCTATCCTGGATGTGGGTGCAGTGGTATACTTTTTCATGTATTTTTAATGCAGTTGCCTTCCCTTGTTGAACACTGAATCCTTTCAGGTTACAGTAAGAAAGCCCCTGTGAAGAACATGCATCGAAGCTTAAGTGACGGTTATAAGGAGGCTAATTGTAGTGCAACAGTACAGGATATGTTAGTGCCTTGTGGTATTGAGGGTGGGTCTATGGATGATGTGGCAGGGCTCTCTGAGGTTAAACAAATATTACAGGAGGCAGTAATCATGCCCACACATTACCCTCAACTCTTCCAGGGTAAGTGAGGTGGAAACTGAATAGATTTTAGTCCATTTAAGATTTAGAATATTTTGAATTATAGGATATGGTTGATAACACATTGTCATTTCCATATAAGCTACTCTATCCTGGCTCATAACTTAAAAAAAATTGCTAAGTACTATGCCCCTTCTTTTGATTTTTAATAATTTTTCTGTCAGGTCTTCTATATATTGCATAATGAAGATAGTTACAAATTTATCTCGAGCTCTTTCAGTGTTAGTCTGTGTTCTTGAACCCATTCTCTACTGTACATTCTTTACAGGTTAGATGTTAATAAATGAGCATGCTAATTTTACATTCTGCTTTTGAGAGTTGTGTATACCCAAAATTTCTTTTATAAGGTTTAACCACATGTACTTTCTGACCCATTCCTTATTTTTCCATTAATGGAGGGCTCTTTGTATCCACTCTATTTATTTTTTTCATGCATTTCTGTCATCACTAACATTGTATGAAAGTACTCACAACTCTTTTATTTGTCATTACAGTATTGCATTATATGGCATTATTCATTATACTTTACAGGTGGAGCAAAACCATGGACACGTTTATTGTTATATGGTCCTCCAGGTACTGGAAAAACTAAGCTTGCTCGTACTTTGGCCTCAGAACTACACTGTCCATTTTACTGTGTATCATCTGCCAACCTACTCTCTTCATGGATTGGTGAATCTGAAAAGTAAGTTAATAGGTCTGCAAGGGAATTAATTTTTTCACTAGTTATTTTATTGAATAAAAAGTAAACTCTGTAGTGGAAAAAGACTGTTCAAAATCAGAACACAAGAGATTGAGGCAGGATGATATTAGCACTTGACAGTTCATATTATTTATATATGGGTGTTATATTGTACAGATATGACAATCACATCTGCATTTTGTTTATCAAAAATTTTTGCAGTAGATGATTCTTTTGAGATGCATCAAATGATTATCAGACTAAGGCTTTCACTTAGATATTTCTCTAAAATGATTTGTTTGATAAATGCTTTGATGTTCTGTTTTTGCCATTATTTTTTATTGCATTGTGTGAATTTAGAATTATCTCTTCTCTAGGGTGATTAGAGACTTGTTCCAGCATGCAAGGGAGCAACCTGGCCTGAGTTTTATTTTCATGGATGAAATTGATAGTCTGTGTCGAAAACGTTCTCAGACAGAGGATGAACACTCTCGCAGGTGTGTTTATTATGTCAAATTCGTAATTAATGCATACGTTTCCATTGTCAGCAGTCAAACAGGATATCCTCACCATACATCCTAACATTGGGAGCCATGATTTTCTGCTTCAGATGATCTGAATATCATTAATGCTCTAGTCATGGAAATTTATAGTAATATGGGTTTGAGGGAGAATTGATGATAATATAACTGCTTGCTCACCCTTTTACATTTTAATAAATTCATGAGATAAGGGATTAACTATTTTCTTAACATTTAACTTTTTATAATGGTAGCATAAGCAGAAAATAATTGATTCAACTGTAAAACATGTCGATTCACGTGTAGAATCATTCACCAGATGATTCAGGATGTACTGTTGGGTTTTTGTGATACGACTATGACATACTGGGAAGTGTTGTAAAAGCAGAGATGAAATAGTCAGTGTTTAACTGATATGCTGAATAAACCAGATGCTTCAATTATTGCTGTTTGGTTTTCATAATTTTGTGGGAAAGATGGATAGTGATTGTGTTTAATGCAACTTCTTTGTTAGCTGTTTCATCAAATTCTTGAAAAGGCTAATTAAGCTTGTGCCTTAAAATTATCGTGACTTACTAATACAGTTTTTTCCAGGTCCTTGTTGGAAATTGGACAATATGATACTGAAAGTCTTTGTACAATACTTTTGTTTTAACTTTGGAAGTATCATTTTTTATTGGATTTTAATTGCAAGGGTGAAGTCAGAACTGCTGCGTCAAGTGGATGGTATAGAGGAGAATAAGAACTCAACAGTGTTTCTCATGGGTGCTACCAATTGCCCTTGGGATCTTGATCCTGCCTTCCTGAGACGTTTTCAGAGGCGAATTTATGTTCCTCTCCCTGACAGGTATTGGCAGGCTTTATTGGTAATATTTCCATGTTAATAAGTTGAATGTATTTGCTATAGATGATTTCTTAAGTCTTTCATAATATACTTCAGATTTTGACAACTGTTGTGAAGAGTTTTATAGATTTTTTTTTAAAAGAGTTCTACATTCATAGAATTTTAATTTCACTCAAAAAATGTAGTAGTAACATTTCTATGTGAGTGATGGGGAAAATGCAGTTGTGCTATGCCTTAAAAGATTATGGAATTATTCCCAGACTATATTATGTATTTGTGTATTGCAGTCTGTAATATAGAAACTCTGCAAGTGACATTAGTTTGTATATTACTATTTCAGTAAGGTATTTTGTAAAATGAGAGTTGTAAGTGTAACTTTTTCCTCAGGAAGCATTTTAATGTAATTTTGAGGCAAATGTTCATAGAAGCTGAAAAATTATAATCTTTTTCCAGGGAGGGACGGCGCACCATAATATCTAAACAGTTTTCTACGGTGCCACTTAAGTTGACAGATTCTGAATGGTTGAACATCTTAGATGCTACTGAAGGCTATTCTGGTGCTGATCTCACACATTTGGCAATGGCTGCAGCTTTTCAGCCTATCAGAGATTTGCAGTCATCTCGTTTCTGGAAGTTCACATATGGTATGTCCCATTAGAAATTAAGTTTTGGTTTATAGAAGCAAAGGTAGAAAATTCAGAGGCCACAGCAAGAAATATGTTTGAAAAGTTGTAATGAAGTAAGTTTTATATAGTAGTGGCTGAATGGAATAAACACACCAATGACATTGTGAATGTGCTCCTCACTTATTTTTCATTCATTCCCATCCATAACTATCAGTTAATGCCCTTGCATGCACCTTTCCTGTTATACTTAAAAAACTTATTGCCCTATAATTGCTACATATATCCTTAGCACCTTTTCCTTGGAATACAGGAACAGCAATAGCTTTCACACAAATCCTCTGGCATAACCTCCTGTTTCCATGCTAAATTTCATCAATGCATCCACCGTCACACTTTCACTTCTATACTTCTGCATTTTAGCTGTAATCCCATCCACTCATCAAAAAACTTTTCACTCAAAGGAATCCATCATTTCTCTCCTACTGGAAATAGTGCAGCCTTAAGATTCTGAAGCCTTTTGAAAGGCCCTGGGGTAATTATAGATTAAAGTTTTATATGCAGTTGTGTATTCGTACCATGACTACTTACTCCAAAATTTTCAGACAACAAAATTACTCCCTGCTCCAGTGATACCCTTGGTGCGATGCAGTATCCCCTGAGCAAGCTCCCAGCAGACCAGGTACTGTTATGTTTTCATTGAATATTTTGTTAGCTTTTATTTTTATTATACATATTTCTTGCAAAATTTGACTCCTCTTTTGGTGCCTATGGCTTACAAGCCATTTGGGTTGCAGCCTGCAGCTCAGTTCTTAAGGTCCTCACGTAAGCATTCCTGCACCTTCCTCACTGACACATCACTGAGCAGTATAGGGTTTTCCCTTTTAATTCTTTTGAACTCGAGCATGGATCTGTGTGCACTTGATATTTACGTACATGGAGAGGTTTATGTGGCCTTTTCTGGATATTTCACATGGGTTGGTGTAGCAGTGCTGCCAGTTTATAAATTTTTACACCCATTTTTGTGCTGATCCCAAGCTCACACTGGTAATATTAGAAATTTCTTTGGCTAATTTCTCTTGTAAAGTACAGTCGTAGAAGCTATTTTGTCACTTGTAAGGTGAGCATTTCTAACCATAGTGTGTTATAGAGGTACAAAAAGGGGAAAAAGATTTGAAGATCCAGGGCTTCCTTAAGTGGGGAGCTCAACAAAACACACTTGCTTCCTACAGCAGATAGAGTGCTAAAGAAGTAGGCTCACGTGGCATGTCACATAGTCACTATTTTAGGTGGGGGGAAAAAGGGCTGTGTCAGTATCATTGACACAAGCCCATTTGTGCCAACTTCATTTGCAGGAACTGTATATAGTGTTTAAGGGTCTGGGAAAAGCTTATTATAGGGCTGACAGAATGAAATGATGGAAGGGCAGGTCATATAAATGAGAATGATATATTTCATTGGGATGTGCGGATGTGACAATAAATGGAGAAGCTTCTCCCTGATGTGCTTTGCCATACACATTATAAAAGGTAAATATGACAAAAATAGTTGTTTAGTATATTGTATGTAGAAACTTTTAGTAAAAAAAAGTGGTGCTGAAGTATATAGGTGTGAAGGTATCACTTTTCAGGAAATTTTGTTATTTAACATCATCAGTGTATATTGTAATCAATTTAAATCTCAAATTTTCAAAATATAATTTTCAGGTTGTTGCTCGTGATGTACAAATGAAAGACTTTCTGACGGCCATCCAGACAACTCCACGAACAGTTTCCCCCAAGACTATCCAGCAGTATCAAGTATTCTCATCAGCAGTTCACCAGGGGAGTTGTTTAGCCTAAACAATAAAGCTATTTTTTTTTCATTTTACAGTTGATACGGTGCTTCATGGTTAAGTTCCCAACATAGAAGTCTTTGTGTTTTTGTAACATTTGTATGTTTATTGTTTAAGATTGCAGTTCATATATGTACATGAAAATATGCATTCATGCTTGATCACCATTTCCCGTAATAGGGAGATAGCACCAGGAAACAAACGAAGAAAGAGACATTCACTCACATACATATATACACTCTTAAATAAATGCTAGAGACTGTGAACAAATGTGGACTTTTTAGTCAGTTTTCCTGGTGTTACCTCACTGATGCAGGGGGTGGCGATGCTGTTTCCTGTACTGCACATTTTGAAAATGTGATAAAAGTAATGGTTATCCAGGAATGGGATGTGATGATGTAGTTGCAAACTATAAAGGCCACAATTAAGATGAAAGTAATCAGTCATTATCGAGAATGTTATTTTGCTATTTAGTTTAAGAAATTTCCATATTAAAAGGAATTTTTAAGACAAGTCTTTTAGGGAGTATTAGTCTACTTTGGCTGTGATTGGTGTGATACGATTTTTTTATTAGTGAATGTTGTAAGTGTCCTGTCATGAAAATTTTTTCTAGTGCATTTTTATTTTTGATATGAAAAAGGCACTAATGAATATAATATTGGACATTCAACCAATTTTGCAAATTAAACCAGTATTAACTTTTTGCCTGATGTAAGGTTTTTCATCCATTACTAGTTTCTACCCTTGTATATTTACCAAGAAGTCTCATTATCTTTTTCTAAATGAAATTTAGTAAGCCAAGTTTTTATTAGTGTACATTTTCTCCATTTTAATTTCAGAATGCTTGTAAAATTTTAAGTTCTCATGTGGCAGTACACTTCCTTTTTATAATCATTCCTAAAAAAAATTTTCCTGTCTCAAAGTGTACCAAGAGAATCTGCAAAATATATTAGGATCACAATCATTGAAAGTAAAATCATTGGTAATCTTGATTCGACTGTTTACAGCACTAGAGAAAATTCTCAAAACATTTATTGCTGAAATAAGACAACACTTTTAAAGAGTTGAAATTTGAGAATTTTGAATATTGTATAATCTTAAACTCTTACTCATATGTGGTTGCCTTTAAATGAGTTTTGTATAATTTTTTTTAAGAAGTAAATACATATAAAATCACAGCAAGGTTAAAACACTTGGTTAATGAAAATATCACAATCATTAAACAATTGTTTTCATGATAATGGCATTACTCACAAAGACATACAACTTTCCAGCCGAAATTTGATACAAGGATGTAACACATCTGTCAGTTCTCCATTTTTTAAAGTATTCCTTGAACTTCAAGTAAAAATTAGCAAGAGAGATTTTTCCCAATAAAGAAATGGTTATTACTTTTACAATTAAACAAAATTGCAAACCACTCTCATAATCACAATTCATTCTTTGCAAATTAATACACTATAAAGCTTATTTCATCTTTCAGCTGGAAAATTCTTTTTCAAGCCTCATACCTGAAATAAATCAAAATTTGTACAAAAAAAAATTATATGAAACAACATTTTGGTCTCTTTTATAGTCTACTGTCACTAAAGAACAATTATGTAATCTATATAACCATCAGGCTGATGTAGATAGATGACTGTCAATGCAACTGTTTTATCATGAATGCTTCACTTTGCCAAAGAAAAAAAAAATGAAGCAGGTTGGTACTATATGGTCTTTGGAAGCAACAATAGTCAACAGGAAAGAGGGAATGTTGAATTGAAAATCATTACACTGTAGGTCTTCAGATATGTCAGGAACCTGCAAGTACCATACCACATCTCAAAAAAATTAAAAAAAATGTACAAGGTAACAACTGGGCTTCAAAAAGGGACAAATATAACAAGATATTTTTGTGCAAATGTTCAGGATGTCTTCTACCAACCAAAACTTCATCTCATTTGATCGTATTTCAAATAATAATATATGCAACATAATAATGTTTAAACATGAAACAATCTGAACCGTATTACCTTTACAGAATTCAAATGTAGACTCTAAAGATTTACCAAATATATATATATGAAAATATAGTACAATATCAAAAATTTTAGTAACCATCTGCAATTTTACTAACAACAATGTTACTGTGTAACATATACGGCATTATTAGTATCTAAAATATAAATCACCCTCTCAGTAACCATTCTGAAAAGCATTTGTATTCAATTTAAACAAAAATAATTTAATATTTGAAACCAACAGTTAATTTGTTCCAGAAAAGAAAAAGTTAACATAATCCCATCCACTCCCAAGATATGATCACAATAAATTAATTAGGCATTTGAAAATATTCAGATACATCAATGTAATACTTTTGGAAAATCTATTTCTATAATTTAAATTAGATTATTTTCAAGAAGTAATACAATAGCATACACACTTTTCACAACAATGGCACATTTTCCTCTTAACATTCACCCATCAGTCATAAAACATAGACTCATTTACAACACATCAAGAGCATGTCTGAATAATCATAAATGATTAATTCGAAAATTTTACTCCTTGTGTTCACAAAGAATCGTGCCTGATGCTGAAAAAAGTATCTTCATTCCTGATTAAGCCATCGCACCAAATACTGGGTTGTGTCTGCAGATGCTAGGCCCCTTCTCTTCATATTCTGCTTTCGTGTGGCATACCTGGTAGAAGTCGGGCTGCAAAGAAACGAAACAGGTTATGTAGAACATTCAATAGCACCATTCTTTCTCAACAAAAAACACTATTGATATTTTAGATGAAAAAAATCTGGGCAAGTACCATGAGTATATAAGGATCATTAATACCCTAGTATTTCTGCCTAATGTTCCTACCTACTACTTTTACTTAATGCTCTTTTCTAATGTTCCTACCCACTGCTCCTACCATTTTGCCATAAGGCTCAGTTGGTGTAGTTTCGAGATAGTGCAAAGAAACAGACAAAAGAATGGCCCAACCCACCCACATACACATGTATAAGTGGGTTGGGCCATTTGTAAGTTCATTAAAAAAAGAAGTTTCTAAACCCTGTGATTAGTGACACATAAGTAAATGAGATACTTACGGTTGATGCAAGCATAGAGCCACCAAACCAGACAGCATACCGCTGCATCTTATGAGCTATGACATTCACATCAATGGGTTTTGGCTGAAAGTTAAAAAATTGAGAGTGAAACTATAAATCCATAATTTTACTTGTTTCCTTAAACACTAGTTCTTTTAACATTTTGTGATAATTCAAATGCCAGTATTTCCACCTTTAGTAAATATGCAGAAAATTTTCACAATCCTAATTCAATACTACCACCTACCTTAGTATAACATCTACTGAGCTGCTCATAGATGCAATGGCTCACATCAACTTTCCTTTGCAAGCAGCAACCAGGATTCTCAAACATGAGGAACCCACCATATACAACAATATTTTTTGTTCATAATCCTATTTCATTACCAAAACCTACCTTAATACGACCACCACTGAGCTGCTCAGTGATACGCAGTCTTGCATCAACAATTCGCTTTACGTCTCTCTGCAGGCGGCGATCGAAGTCCTTAAACATAGTAGACCCACCAGACAAAACAATATTCTTATATAAAGGACGACGTACATCAATAGGACAATTCTGGATCACATTATCTACAACGTCACTGATTGGAGTGGTGAAGTCTGGGTTTGCAAACTGAAAGAATATTAAGCAAAAAGCAAATAAACAAAACACCCTCATAAATAATAATTCTGAGGTTTTACTATGTTTACCAAGTTCATATCACCATTGCTTATAAAAAAGATGGGCAGCAACTTACAGTTTTACCCTGGTCACAGCTAAACGACAATTCAATACTAAACGGATAAAAATGACATGAATATAAAAATCTGACAATGTCAAAGATTAATCAAAGTATGTTAATCATCATGAGTGCAGAACACTAAAGGAATTGCTTTCATAGAAACTATATATGGAAAGTAAGAATGTTCATATAAACATAATTTTCAAACAGAATGCAGGTTTTACTGTGCACATCCACAAACATACTAAATGCCAACATCATACCTCAGGGTGGAAGAAGATTTCTGGTCCAAGAAAACGTTCATAGCCCACATCAATAGTAAAGGTTTGGTTGTTGATGGGGTTCTTTCCCTCATATTTCTTGATCCATTTTGACTGGTCACTGTCATACTTGTTAAACTCTTTAGCAATATCAGGGCAGATATAGCTGAATTTCTCTGAAACATGTCATACAAACTTATGGCTAAAACTAGAATGATAACTTTTAATTTTTTTTTGTTCATACTTGTTAACCCATTCCTACATTAGCGAGGTATTATCAGGAACAGATGAAGAAACGGACTCATCTGTCCTGGATAATGACATCTTGTGAAGGTAAAAGTTCAAGAGATGGGGCCCCAATCCTAATGCAAAACTCAATATACTGGTAATTATTAATACTAGGATGGTTAAAGAAGATAAATGAGATGAATTAGTGACAATGACAAGCCTAGTTCACTTCTGTCAATCTCCCAGTAACCCTCATTCCACTCCAAAAGTAGCCCCTCAACAATGCATTTTTTTAAAGTTTTAATCACATAATAACAAGCAAAAAACTCCCCCCACATAACACACAAATAGTAATCACACTGCAGTGTTCCTACTTTAGCTTACTTCTCATCTAGTCATTCATTCTCCTGTTTGGGAATAATCAATAAGAGGGTACCTAGCCTAAACACACTATATTTAATAAGACTCGTACATCCAAGGTCATGAGGTGCAAGTTCTACAAATCTACCACAAAATGCATTATGTTAAAATGCAAGATCACATCATCTATGCTACTCAAAAAATCTTAGATGTCCTTATTGTCAAACATTCTGCCCGTGACACATTCATTCCCTCCTAAAACTTTCCTTCCTCTATGGGACTGCTTTCACCAGCAACCAAAGCTGTCT
>JAUTXX010438845.1:0-12774 GCA_032273605.1 Panulirus laevicauda
CACCACCACCACCACCACCACCACCACTTCCACCCCTTTTAGTCGCCTTCTACGACACGCAGGGAATACGCGGGAAGTTTTCTTTCTCCCCTACATGTTCTAGGAACAACATCAGTTGTAATGTTTTTACTGTGATACGTTATACGGTATACGCAGTGCACTGGTAGACCAGATGTAGCACGAGCCTCACACTGACGCCAGGCACCGCGGCTTCCAGAGAACCACGGCTTGTGTGATCACCGAAACAGCAGGCCATGTCCCTTCTTCCTCCTCCTCCTCCTTCTCCTCTTCGTTTGCCCCCCATATCCTCCTCCTCCTCCTCCTCCTCCTCCTCCTCCTCCTCCTGGTGTATCTGCCGTAAGTGAAGGTATATATCAGGAGTCTGCTGGCACTTGGCCTTCCCACTCCTCTGCCTGGCTCATGTTAACCCCTCGATGCCTCTTTTTTCATCCTTTTTCCCTGCCTTTTCAACTCGGGACCCAAGCTCTCCCTTTTTGCTCCATTTTCACACCCCCGCTCACCCCTGCCATAACAGTATGTCGCGCGTGTAAACGACCATGCCATATTCCACGGCTTTTACCGAGAGAAAAGCTTTTTTTTCTCTCTCTCTGCCGAGAATATCAGTTAGGGTGGAGGGAAAAGATAATCCCAGAATCTAGTGTCCAGGTCGTTAAACTGTCACCATCCAAATATATGGGTACGAATATCTTTCCCATCACAGAGAAGATAAGGGTTAATGTATTATCTGTGTGGGGGTCACGTATTGATCACTTTTTCTGTGTAGAGAAGGAAAATCATAACGATTTTTGTAACGTGATGGAACATAGATCAAACTAGCCATCTACTGGCTAGGTCCTAAACTAATGGAAGTAGATTGGTGAACACCAATTGGTTGTAAGTGTTGTACATAGGACGGTACAGTGGTTATGAGCGAGGTACGCCAGATGGTCCAGTGGTGTTACTGGTGGTATACAGGACGGTACAGTGGTTATGAAGACGGTACAGAGGACGGTACAGTGTTTGTTAGTGTGAAACACTGAAATGTACTTTGGTTGAGTGTGGTACTTAGGCAGATACTGTTTTTGTGAATATGATACACAGGACGGCACAGTGATTGTGAGTATAGAAAACAGAACTGTGCAATGGTTGTGAGTGTGAGAAGCATGATGGTACAGTAGTTGTGCGTGTGGGACGAAGAACGGTACATTAGTTGTAAGTGTGGGACACAGAACGGTACAGTAGTTGTAAGTGTGGGACACAGAACGGTACAGTATTTGTGAATGTAGAACGCATGACGGTAGAGTAATTGTGAGTGTGGGACCCAGAACGACACAGTAGTTGTGAGCTAACACCCATCCTAAAGATAAATGACTCAAGAGACATTTTCCTAAACAGTTATTCCATTATGTTACATGAAACGGATGTTACCACCTCATCACAGTCACAGGATATCAATAGGACCATTGAGATCATGCCAGTGCACTCTGCTTCAGGCCCGGTCTCCTGGAACTCGATCTTGAAAAAGGAATGCAAAACATCTCTTGCATGAGCACTAACTATCCTCTGGAGTACTTGATTCTGGCCTCATCCCTGAAACTGTGACACTGACTTACATCGCCCCGCTCCACTAAGATGTAAGCAAAGCAATCCCCTTAAAAATATATCGACCGATAGCCTTACCATCGCACGATATTAAGATCTTATAGAGAGTCGCAAGAGGCAAAGCGACTGACTTAATGGAACTAAACAGCCTACATCACCCTGGACAACATGGTATCAGGGCAGGAAGATCTCGCCTCCCTCAATCTCTGGACTGTTATGATTTGGTTATTGAGGCTCTGAGGGACAAACAAAACGCTAATGTGATTTACGCAGCCTTTGTGAAAACATGATGAATGTGACCATGATTTCATAGCGCAAAAATGCGTAAGATGGGAATAACTGAAAAAACTAGAAGCAGGGTTTACAACTTTTTATTAAACGTCACAACACGTAAATCATACCAACTTCAGTGCTTCCACAGTATAAAGCTCAGTCCTTCCAGGAACTGTACTTGCAGCCTTCCTATTCCTCATTCTTATTTCTGACATTGACACGAGCACGATCCACAACCTCAAATCATCCTCTGTAGATGACAAGATGACATTAGAACAAGTAGGAATATCACGTCAACAATGGGCCACCGAGAACATGATGGATCTCAGTGGGGATAGATTTCAACTTTTCCGATATGGGAAAAATGAGGAAATCAGAAATGATATAGAATGCTGGAGGGACAAGGACACTGTCGCGCACTAATTGGACGACACAACAATTGCTTTCTGCCCTTTCCAGAGGGAGAGCGGGTTGGATCCTGCGGACATTTAAGACAAAGGAAGGAAGAACAGCGAAAATTTCAAGGCGATAATGCCCTCACGAACAGAATATTGCTTTGTTCGAACATCGCCCTTCAAGATAGTTGAAACTGCAGAATCAGAAGGTGTTCAGAGATCTTTTACGGCACATATTAATGTGGTAAAGGAAATGAATTACTGGAATCGGCTGGAATCAGTGAGGCTGTACTCCCATGAATGCAGAATGGAGAGGGGTATCATCATCTGTACCAGGAAAATCGTAGAAGGCATGATGGCCCCTACCATACACCCGGAAATAAATTCTTATTGGCACGACAGGCACGGAAGACTTTGCAGAATACTACCTCTAAGATCTAAGGTTGTGATATGCACGAAAAGAGAAAGCCCTTAAACATCAGCGTCCCAAGACTCTTCAACTCCTTACCTGAAATCATCGACGACCATGGACTGCATGCGTAGTGGAGAAGTTTAAGAGTGCTTTAGGCAAGTATTTACAAAGTGTATAGACCAGCCAGGCTGTGGAGGCTGCGTGGCTCTGCGGTGACGGCGGTTGCCACCAGTTGGTCGACCAACGGCCCAGTCCAGCAACTTGAGCCTAACCCGACTGTGTGGGTACGAAGACGTCACCAGGTACTCACCAGTGTAGTACACAGAAAGATACAAGCTGTTGAGTCTGGTATAAAGGACGGTATAGTGTTGTCAGTGTGGCACAAAGCGCGGTACAGTGACTGTGTGGGAAATAAGACGGTACAGTAGTTGTAAGTGTGGAACGTAGGACAGTAGAGTGGATGTGCGTGTGGGACACAGGACTGAACAGTGGTTTTGAATGTGGTCAACAGAACGATACAGTCGTGAGTGTGGTAGAGAGAACGGTACAGTTGTAAGTGTGGTACAGAGGACGGTACATTGTGAGTGCTACATGGAAGGCTACAGTGGTTGATTGTGGTACATAGGACGGTACAGTAGTTGAGTGTTAAATAGAACGGTACATGGGTTGTGAGTGTGGTATGCTAACTTGAGCAGGGTTGGTTGACAGTGACAAGAGCAGTGATAAGGTAAACCCATCGGCTGTCACTGGCAAGCGGTGTTGAAGTGAACCGTAGGGATGATCCCTGTTTGCTATCTAGTGACGTCACGGTGGGGTGGGGGAGGGACAGAGGAACCTGACTCGGGATTATCACGCCCAGCCCCAGGGGGAAAGAAAGGCTTAACATCTACCAGGAGATTACAGTGGATCCCTCCCTCCTTCCCTCCTTGGTGTGCTACAGTGGATTTCTTCCTCCCTCCCCCTTTACTACATTGGGTCCCTCCCTCCCTCCCTCTTGTGATACATTGGATCCCTCTCTCCTCCCTCCTTCTCGAGCTACAGTGGACCCCTCCTTCCTCCTTCTTGTGCTACATTGGACCTCTCTATCTCTCCTTCGTGTGTTACAGTGGGCTCACCTTCCCTCCCTGGTGTGGCACAGTGGATCCCTCCCTCCTTCGCTTCCTGGTGTTTCACAGTGGGTCCCTCCCTCCTTCCCTCCCTGGTGTGACACAGTGGATCCCTCCCTCCTTCCCTCCCTGGTGTGCCACAGTGGATCCCTGCCTCCTTCCCTCCCTGGTTTGCCACAGTGGATCACTCTCTCCTTCCCTCCCTGGTTTGCCACAGTGGATCACTCCCTCCTTGCCTCCCTGGTGTGCCACAGTAGATCTCTCCCTCCTTCCCTCTCTGGTATGCCACAATGGATCCCTCCCTCCTTCCCTCCCTGGTGTGCCACGGTGGATCCCTCCCTCCTTCCCTCCCTGGTGTGCCACTGTGGATCCCTCACCCCTTCCTTCCGTGGTGTGCCACTGTGGATCCCCTTCCCTCCCTGGTGTGCCACAGTTGATCCCTCCCTCCTTCCCTCCCTGATATACCACAATGGGACTCTCCCTCCTTCCCTCCCTGGTGTGCTACAGGGGACCCCTCCCTTTAGCGAGTAAGGGTTAGGGTTGTGTGAGGTAAGTCAACTGAGGGACAGGATAGATGAGGAAGGGGTAACTCAATAGACACTCACAGTGAATGAGGCATGGGGTAACTCACCTGAGGCAGATTCAAATTCAGATTTCAGAAGTTTGATCTCTAGGGAACAGGAACCCTATCCACAAAAATGTGAGGTGCCTGTATTACAATAGTACTTGCTTCAGTTGGCTTCGCACATGTAGGCATCACGTAACACATTTTACGTGTATATGACCGTTCTAACCTATCTAACTACCGTCCTGTTGTTTGACTTCTACTATTTCCACAGTCTTTGAATCCCTCCTCTTGAATCTCGCAGTCTTCTCTCTGGTCACCAGTATGGCTTCCGTAAGGCGAGATCCACTGGTGATATCCTTTCCTATCACCCCTGAGAGATTTTCGGGAATCCTATGTAGTTGCCCTTGATACATGTATATCCAGAGCTTTTGACAGGGTGTGGCCTCATCTCTTAAGCTCCCCTATGTTGGCTTCCCTCCCTCTCTTTGCTCCCTCATATTTAGCTTCCACTGTGGCTGATCTGTTCCATGGTTGTTGATGGATCGGCCTCTCTCCTTTTCTTCATCAACAGTGGTGTCCCTCAAGGTTCTGGCCTGTCTGCTACACTTTATCCTTATTCTTATATCAACGACTCATCACTGTATTTCACATCCATCAAATCTGCTCATTCTTTGTTAAGTTTAAAGCCTCGAAAACCTAGTTTCTACTCATCTCTCTATCGAAAATTCCTCACAACTCTTGTCTCTCCTTTGATGGTTCTGTAATTCCACTTCTTGAGTCAATGAACATACTTGGTATTACTGCAGCATCCACACTGTTTTGGAACCCTCACATTACCGAAATAGATAAGTCTGCTTTTAAGACGCTGGGAGTCTTGTGTAGGCGTCTAGATTTATATTCTCCCGAACGGTTAATCGTCCTTGTATGGAGTACTACTCACGTATCTGAGGTGGTTCTAGCTCTGCATCCTTCCTTGACAGAGTTGAGTCGAAAGTGGTCTTGTATATCAAACTCTCACAAGCTTACTTCAAAACCTTACCCTACGCTGCAATATTAGTTCACTTTCCCTTTAGTGCGACTCTCTCAAGCTAACCTCAAAACCTGACCCTGCTCTGCAATATTAGTTCACTCTCCCTCTAGTGCTGGTATTGCCTCATTTTTTCCTCCCGAGAGCTGGCTGCTTGTATATCCCCACTACACACAATACTCGGCAATCTGCTGCGTCACAATGTTACTTAGTGGCCGTTGGTTACTCGAGGGTGGGCCGCTTTGATAACTGTTTCTTTGTTTATACCTCTAAGTTTTGGAACTCTCTACCCTCTTAAGTATATCCTTATACTATAGGCTTGCACTTTATAAAAGACAGGATGTTATACTTCGTCTAAGATTCCGCAATACTTTTCCTTGTCTCTACTTTCTCTCATTAGCCTTTTTATATTTCAATTGAGAACCGGCCTTGATGTGGACTTTTGTCCATGACAGGAGCCTCTAAGAAAAAAAAAATCCAAATGTTAACAGCCTCATTTATCATATATTGTATCATCATATCATCATATCATATATCATATATCTTCTCTTAATCTAAGCTTAATATGTTATTACATTAATGAATGTATTGATCAAGTCTAACCTTTTCCCCTCAATCATAATCAAGCCACGATAATATCATCACGCCTGTTATCTCCATGTGTATGATATCCTTCACCTCTCTATATTTCATCTCGCCCATTTTATACTTCTAAAGTTTTCTCTATTTTCTTTTTCCATTAGCTTTCTCTTTTTAAATTTTGTATTGACAATATTTTCGATTGTCCTGTTATGTCTAGGCATTGTTTCATTCCTTGTTCATTCTTCTTTGTACCTTCGTATTTCAGTGTTGTTCTTGGTTAGGATTATTACGCCTAGCTGGTTCTTCCTTCTCGCCACACACATTTGTTATAACCCTTAATCCTAGAATTACATTCATATCAGGTAATCACAAGATGTCTTTTTTCTTATTCTATTAACATTCCATGTTCCATGTAATCACCTCTAAAATCCTATTACCAACAGTATCTCAAGTTTTATCCTAATCGATCGTCAGAGGCTTCTCGTTTAGTGCCACTATTATGGTCATTATCTGTACCATTAGAGTTCCGTGGCTCCATTTCATTACGATTCTCAGACGTATCCATGGTTCCAAGAGACGTCTAGATGTCCTTAGTCTTCATGATATCCATAAATTCACGGAAAAAAGTCTTTCCAGTCTACCAACTCGCTTATCTATTTGGAACTTAATCTCTGACGAGGTTTTGGAAACTAACCCAACGTGTGTCTGCTCTATCTTGCAAGCCTAAGCTGCCCTTCAAGGATGTTACTTCTCGACTGAACCACAGCTAAAGTTTCTTTCCGTTTACAGTTCATTTCACCACTTCTCCTCAACAAGGCAAATTGTGTGTCACTAACCATACCTGGTGCCGTAGCCCGGAAGTCGGCTGTTGGTGGTAGTGTCGAGATGCCCATCAGGATCTCTTGGGGCACGCTGGCGGCTAGGCGTTGTGAGTCCCTCGACAATTGAGACAAGGAAGGAAACCCACTACCCTGGTCAATCTTCTGCCTGCACAAAGCCACATTTGGCTGTAGAGTCAGACTGCCAATACCCTAAACACATTTGCAAATGTCACAGAAAGTTGACCCCTCAGTAAAATGTTCCACTTTGCAAGAGGAACAGCCAGGAATGTAGAGCTTATCCGAGAACTGTCCCTCCCAGAGAACGATGACTTGATTCTTCTCTCTCACAAAGACCACATGTCTGTTGGCTCTGGTGAAAGGAGCATTGTCATCCACCAGATCAATCGGGATGTAAGGAAGAAAGCTTCTGATAATTACTTTTGGTCCTCATTACATCTTCAAGGAGATGGAGTTCGATAAACTCACTCTTTTCTGGGTGTTCTACCTCCAAGGCCATTCATCCCAAATCTGGGTCCCTCGCGATCTCGATAAGTGTTCTCCAAGTGCACCTGAGTCAAAACACTAAGCTCCTCTGTTTCATGAAGAAGTCAGCATCATTCCAGGCTCCCTTGCTGCATGGCTTTCGGGAACCGTCGTAACCTGTACTAGTCAGTGTGACGTGGTATCTTCATCAGCACCATAGATGTTGCCACCCACATGTTTTCCAGCCGCAGCCGGGGTCGACTGCACATCCTCCCTGACCGTCTTTTTCATCTTGCGTGACATTTTTGTAACCTCCATCCGGTTGGAGACTCCTCTAGTCTTATACCAAGCTCAACCATCCCAGAAGAGGGTCGACCTCGCTTAAAAGGATCAGGTTGGGGACTGCTGTCGGTGACTGGCACCTCGACGCCAAGTTCACATACCCTCTAAGTTTCTGGAAACACTTACAGTTTGCGTATACCCTCAGGGCAGACAGGCTGGGTTTGCCCAGTCATTTCATCACTTGCATAACTGTGAGCAACACACAAATGACCATTAAAATTGATCAGTCACGGAACAGTGGCAACTCTAGAGGTACATTGTGATAAATTTTAATGTAAACTGCTTAACATCTCTTGCCGAGGCGACGGGTGTCGCCAGTATTCCACCTGAGGCACTTGGGATCATTTAACTGAGGCACTGAGGGTAATAGCGTAACTCAATCAGGGCCTGTAGAATAAACGAGAAAAGGGTAATTCAAATGACAGACGTACAGTAAATGCCGAAGGGGTAACTCAACTGAGACAAGGTGATTAAGAGGTAACTCAACGGAACATCTTACGGTAGACGATGGAAGAGGTAATGGAGGAGGTAACGCAGTTAAGGCCACCTACAGCACAAGATGGTATGGCTCTTACTTCAAAAGGCTACAAACTTCTGCCTTAAAGTTTTGATATAGAATAAGCCTCAGAATGATACATTCATTCAGATCTAACTTCACTGTATTCACCAAACTTTCCTTATACAAACGAACCCAAGATATGATTGCCAAATAAAACTCAGAAAATTTGCCGCTTGACGCTTCATAACTTCTTAAGTTCCTCAGTCCCCAATTGCGTAATGATTTGCTTCGTATTGAATACCAATCTCTTTTGCTTAAAGTTTTCCATCTGCTATCCCCTGCTTACTGTAGTTAATGGACTATTTGGCCGGATAATGACTGTCTTGCTTTTAACATGACATTCATTTTTTTGCCAGTATTATATGCGTCACACTGAGACTTAATGTGAGGTGTAGATTTTTAAGATTCTTTACGCAGGTCTAAGTGATTTGCTGTATCCTGTTAGCTATTGCTTTCTTTGAGTTTCTTTTTGCGCTACATTTTACACAATAGGCTGTTCTTTATTCCATTGTTTCACCAGCTTGACTTAATTCTGGAAACTGACTGTCTACATTATACTAGCACACATGATTAGGTCAGCTGCCCAAGCGTCGTCGCAGCTCACATAAAAGATAATGTTCTGTCTCCTACTTTGATTCTTTGATTGTTCCTCTGAAGCTTTCCCAAGTCCATATCACGGAGATAAGATATAGGAATTACTGGAATGGACTAAAGTTATAAAGTTCTCCTCTTCAACGTATACGTCAGAAATACTGGAAATACCAGAGGGCATAGTCCCTGACCTGCACAGGGAAATAATTCCCTGCTGGAATGTCAAACTGGGAAGAATGTGCGAGTGAAATCCAGTGAAGAGCAGAGATACTGGAGGACACATTAGGCGGAGTAGCATAAACGTCAGGGGCTCACACCCTTTGGGATCTGCCACCGAGAAGATATTTGGAATCCTAAGAGAAGCCCCTGAATATTTTTTTCATCTGTTTTAAAAAAGGAATGGTTCACTTTCCCCCCAGGTTTCCAACCGCGTTGCACAACAAGAACTACGTGGAGTTCTGGAGCATCAAACAGGCTGGTAAACTAAGCCCTTCCCCTCACCAAGGAAGTATGTACGAACACCTGGGGATGTGTGAATAGAGACGGACTTCCAAAATCATCAAAAAGTATAGTTAGGGTGTAGGGGCAACAACATAAGGTATATATGGGTTCCATTACACGCTGGTGATCCCACATATGATACCCAAGACGTAGAAGCTAAGTTTGAACTTGCTTCTAATAAACTTGATGATAGATGACATGTCTCTGCTATCGAGAGTCTTTTTGACAAGATAAAGAAAGATACCAGAAGAATGAGACAGTGATATTACAAGCGAGAAAAGTCTATCGCCTCCGTAGATGCGTGAGGTTCACTTAGGAAAAAAAAATTCCAACGAGACCGTGTGACGTACTGTGAGTAACAACCAGGATAAGATATCGATACCACAGGCAAGTTGCTCATCAGGATCTACCAGATCCTCTTTGGACGTGCGTGCTGCAGCGTTCAACAGCTTGATTGACTAACGATCCAGTCCAGCAACCTAGGCTCAGCCCGGGCTGTGGAGTTAGAAGACCCCCGAAGACTTCAAGTATTAGTATTCTAAATGTAAATAATGTTAGAGATAAGAATGTCATACCCACCTTCACTGTCTAATTGCATAACCTGTTTAGTCTGATTTTATCTCGAATTGCGAAGCTAATTTAGTTACTCTAGACTCTTTAAGAAATTTTGTTTGTTCGTTTGGCATCGGTAAGGTAATACTTATACCATAAGATACAAAATATTCGACTATGATGTTAGAATCCAAAATGGGATGGTATGAATAAAATGCCTGGTTATGTAACATATCACTCAAAGTTTTGTACTTTGGAATCACCCAAAGTTTTGTCCTTTGGAATTTAAAGTTTTCAGTTTTTTGTCAGACTGAATACATGTTCGTATGACTATAGATTAAACATCCAGCTTTGATTTTTGAGTAAGTTGTAATTATTTTTTACATGGTGATAAATGAAATTGTAGTTACTTTATATCTGTTACCATATCACGATCATGCCATATAACCCTAAGCAAACTTCACCTCGTATTATTTGCTTAGTTTATGCTTGGTAATCATCTTAGAAGGATTGGTTCCCAGCTTTCATTCGGAAATAACATCCCACTGGCATGACAGACGGGGAAGACTTTGTTATGTGTTATGTACTAAAAGAGAGAACATATTAAACATCCGGGGCCTAAGACTCTTTGGCACCTTGTTTGCTATCATCAGAAACACCATACGATGCACAGTAGAGAAGTTTAAGAGTGCAATAGACAAATTACATACAAATTGTACCAGACCAGCCTAGCTGAAGGGGTTATGTGGGCCTGCGGGCTGCAGCTTCCAACAGCTTGGTCAGCCAAGGACCTAACTCAACAGCCTAGGCTCAACCCGGGCTGTGGGTTTACAAGGTCGCCTAAGACTTCACCAGGTATTTACCAGGTTATGTCTACATATACAGATGTGTATAGATATGCTCTATGTACACCTAACCACTTTTCTAGTGTGTAGCAACTGTATATATACTCACCATTCTTACCATTACACTCCAGTGGACGTTGTTGAAATGTATGACCAGTCATCCTGCGTGACGAAGTGATAAAGGAAACAAGCCAACCAGCCCTTTGATAAAGTACGTTAACAATCAAGGAGCTTAAGGCAGCTGTTTTCTACAGTGTCCCCAAATTATTCAGGAAGAAAATGTGTACCTCTTACGTCCTGTATAGAACCTGACCTTAAAGTTGCTCGACCACTTTAAGGAGTTGTTTTTCGAAACTTTAAACTCAAAGTTTTGTGACTTTAAGATCTGCGCATTTATATTTTGGAGAAGCAGTTTGCAGCAGTTTAGGAAATAGGGCAAAGCGTGTGGCGACTCTGTAAAAGCTCTTGTACCCGCCAGCCGAAATTACTGTCCCATGCTATTCTTGCCTTTTGAAGTGAGCAACATTATCGAGCTGGATACTGAGCAGAGAATACATCACTTACTTCTGAAAATCTCCTGAGAATGGTTGAAAAGACAGAGACTGTTTTCTTAGAGTGGAGACAGGAGATATATATCAGAGACTGTATTCCCGAGAGCGAAGACAAGAGATATATATTACAATTTTCACTTGCGAAATCCAGGAAGATATGGTCCTTAGTTTCACTCACTGGAAGACTCCGTGAAATATTGCATCACCCATCAGATGCAGAGACGTCACATACACACAGTGCTGCATCATCCATGAGGGTCCACTTGCACACGGTATTGGATCACGCATCATATGTACGAGGTGCTGCGTGCATGATATTTGCATCACCCATTACATATAGAGAGTCCGCACATACAACAGTGTAGAATACTATAAATATCTGGGGTCTGAACCTCTTCCAAACAATCCATACCTCCAAATATCAGACACATTGTGGGCCGACTGGTGGAAAAGTGATTAAAACACCACTCGATAAATCAACTGAAGAGCCAGGCTGTGGTGGTTGCGTTACCTATAGCCACCCTGACAAGACAACAAGAGTTGCTATTTCAACGTACCTGATATGTCCTGTCTGTCATCGGTGAAGGATACGCGTCAGTGAATTAAAACGGAAAGCGTGCATATGTAACTTCATCCCATTAAGTCCCCCACACATTGTAAGTGATCTCTTCAAACTATTTAGCATATTAAATATTTACACCTGTAAGTCGCACCACACGTGGCTGTGACCTGCAAACTACCCTCCACACCTGTAAGATCTCACATTTACAAGATCCCTTACACACCTATCGTTTTCACACCTGTAACACAACTCATACATACACCTTCAAGTCATCTCCCTACCTATCAGTTTTCACACCTGTAAACCAATCCACCCCCACACAAGTTCTCTGGTTGCCGGAGTGTGCTCTACCTCCTCAGGTGGGTCTACAACCAAGCCTCTCCAGTATGAATCTGGTGCACCAGGCTGTGTGATTCAGCATTTCGTATTTTCATATGTACATTTTACAGCCTGTCTTTAAGAAGTACAGAAGGTCCTCCCACCCGCTCCATATGTTAGCCAATTGTAGGCTTGACCTGCACTTGTCGCACGTGAATAGATCTCAGTCATACACATATGTCAAGTTCACGTACACGTAGGTTATCTCAAAAATATAACTCATCAACTCCTTCTTTCTTCCCTCTCAACACATACAGGCATCATTACACATAGCCGATCATAGCCTTTCTAACGCCCTCCGTGGTGTATTGGTTAGCATTATCGACCGTCAGTCAGCACGAAATTCGCTTGGGTCGGAAGCACATGAGCTCGAATCTTGGATGCGATAGTCGGCCCACACTCATTCCAGGTATTCATCCTCCCTTCGGGGATGGACGATAAATGGGCGTTTTGTGTGCGTACATGTTTGTGTATGTGTGTGTGTGTGTGTGTGTGTGTGTGTGTGTGTGTGTGTGTGTACACGGGAAATTCATGGCACAAATATACCAGGTTAAAAGGCGGGGCAACACGAGTGTAAAGCTCTCTCCCCGTAACACATAAATAGTAATCACACACACACACACA
>JAUTXX010438956.1:0-12773 GCA_032273605.1 Panulirus laevicauda
TATGGTTACTGCATTTTAAACATTTGTAAATCATTACTGTATTAGTGCAATATACATTTTTGTTGAAATGAACAGGATTAAAAGTGTAGATTCACTTGGATAGCAATGTTTTTGAAAAAAATTGCACAATAAACTTTCTCTTTCGACAGAGCCAAATCACAAAATCATACCACATTTATTTTCCCTTTGCCTTAGTTTTTGCCGAGAAACAAAATGTAAGTATATACTCTGAGCACATCCCCACAATAATGAAAGAGCCTGTGGCTGTTTATTTTCTACGAAGTTAACCAACTACCCAAAGCTTACCAACTATAGATCTATCTCCTGCAACAGATGCCTTCACCAATCTTTTGAAATAACTTTTAAATTCAGTGTAGTACTTAAAATACCAAATTAAATGTACAGCGAGGAAAAGCTTCCTCTTCATGCAGTTAATGCACGATCTACTGATTTGATTAAATTACCTTGCTAGTTTCTTTAAACAAAGAAAAAGCAAATGACAAATAAAACTATCCCAAATACTGTACTCTATGAAAAAGTAACGAGAAGACTGAGAATTATCTTTTTCTTTTTTAAATATATCAAATACTCACCATCAGTATTTCCCATTATATCACATCATCAGTGGCACATGAAAGGGTAGTAGTGTCATCCAGACCAGTTCTGTATAATGATAAAATGGAGTACAGTTTTCAAATTTCCACTTTTACTTATTGGGAAAACATCGAGTCACTATGAGACAGCATGCCAAAGATTAATCTCACCGAATGTAACGTATGAATTGCTTTAAATAATTTGCAAACTGGGTTACAAGAATAAGTACCATTGGGAATATCAAGAAAAAATTATTCATTATTTGAAACAATAATAACAAATGGAAAGAAAACAATTAATGCTATTAGACCCAATCTCATACAAATCAATGTAGCTTTCTTTAACATAACATCTTGCACATATATATGTCGAGCACATGTGCATGAAGCAGCAAGGTTACCCAGGCAGAGGTGGATAAATTCTTATATTCAGGGACTTCAACTAAATGGAAACAGCCTGAACAAACTTTTACATGCACTACTGGGTAGGAGGAACACTTGGAAATTCATGAGATCTTTTCGTACTTACAGGTTACTTACTGACTCACCAAAGGTAGAGGTGCAAGTAATCCATCAAAGCTGGATTAGGTCTTCACATTCATTAACTTTTAATCTAAAAAACATCTAAGGAACCCCACTTGGTAAAAGTAAACTGATGGTACAGAACTAACTAATTAGATTTAAAAATTCATAAGGAAAAGTTGCAGATGCTGATGAAGACAAGTTAATAACAAATACAGCATCAGACGATATGTTCATCCCATAATAATCACAAGTTCCATCTTCCCTGGGAGAAAGGGTATACTTAGATAACTAGAGCTAAATCTCTGGAAGTGAGAAGACTTATGAAGATGATGGACCTGCATAGGAATAATGGACCTGATGTCATCTCATCATTTGCACTTATGGAGTATGCATAGACCATAGACAAGCCACTAGGAACACTGTTCAAATAAAATGAAGACCAGTATTTAAAACAGACAACAGGGAAGTAACTAAACTTCAGACCAGAGTTATTTATGAGTAGCCTGCAAGATAATGAAATAATAATTTGGAAACACCAACTTTCCTGTCTTGTAAAAATCATGTTAAGAGACACACAACATTTCAGAAGAGGTAATGGACAAAACTTAAACCAGACCTTTTTGAGAGAAAACACTTGTACAGTGTAGAAATGTGTGAGTAGATTCTGTATTCTTGGGCTGCTAGAAAGCCTTTGTCAATCCCTTACATGAGATCAATAATGAAGCAAGATTTCACAGTTGGTACCAGGGTATTGCTATATAAATGTTAAAGTAGCCTTATGAAGATGGGTAATAGTAATGAGTGGGAAATTCGAAAGCATATATAAAACTAAGGAAAAAATAATGAGCGAGGCTCAACAAACAGGTAAAAGAGATAATCATATGGGAAAAACAACAGCAGGAAAAAAAAAAGAGCATAGTTGTTTTGAGTGAAAAATTTTCCAAAGAGACAGAGTGAACAAGAATAAATATGCAATAAAGGCACAATGATGAGTGTACAAAAGGCAAGAGACAATTTTCAGTAACTGAGAAGTTTTAAGATTTTTTCTCAGAAACTGAATGGAAAAACAAATCTATATCGATGAAGAAATCTGATTTAATTTCTTAAAATGTGTTTGGGAAAACCTGTTCCAACAGGTTGCTAATCACATGAAATCAAAAGATTAGATGAGCCATCAGCACTTGGTCTCATTTTCACATAAATTATTTGATTCAGAATACATCTGATTTAAAGTCCCACTTAGAAAAAGCAATCATGTAGTGCTAAAATATGATTATAGAGTGTAAATGTGTGAAGGAGTGCACCTCAGAACTTACACTTGTGCTTATTCTTTTTTTTAATGTTAGCTGAGATGGCATGGGCAGCCGAGGCTCTAATCGAGGCCATCCCATTAACGGTGGTAAATGCAAGAGTTTTGGAAAGAGGGGCGAGTATTCAGACTTGGGGATGAGAGGGCCTGAGAAGAGAGTTAGTTGCTGTTCACCAATGATACAGTGGCTGATTCAAGTGGGACAAGTTCATTGGGAGGCAAGTTTGAATGGAGAAAGGTGCGAGGAAGAAGTGTTTTAGATACCTGGTAGTGGACTTGGCAGCGTATGGAACCATAGAAGCAGAAGTAAGTCATACTCTAAAGGAATATATGGGAAGTCACTATTCAGACCTATAAAGTTTCTTTCCGAACATAAAATGGGAGATGGAATTTCAAGATCTGCATATGTTACAGATTCTGTGAAATATGGAATCATTGGGTACCTGTCACATGAAATGGAAAGGGTTGGGTGGAAAAGTGGGAGGTATGTTTTATCAAGAGTTGACAAAAAGATAAAAACTAGGGATGTACTCTGAAGACTAACTGTCAGGAATCATTTGAAAGGTATAGCAAAACATAATATGTGTGCAATAAACCAAAAGGAGGAAAAACATTTCTACAAGACGATGTTAAAAAAATGCAAGAGATAATCTAAAAAAATATATAAGAAATACACGTAAGAAAATATATAAGAAAAAGATATGTTAAAGAGCCAGCAAAAAAGATTAAAAAATTCAGATGGTAGGGTATAAAGCAGAAAATATGAACAGAATAGGGCAGAAATAATGGAGAATACACACTGTCGGACAAAATATGCTGATCCTAGTGAGTGATCTTGTCCTATGTCAGATGAAAGGTCCTGATGAAATCTCTCCATATGTACTTATGGAGTGTGCAGAATCACTTGACAGGCCACCTGAGATGTTCAGATAAGCAACCAAAGAGGGATCAGTAACAAAGGGGCATAAAGCAAACATAGTGTCTTCTATCATGGAAGATAAAAATAATGCAATGAGCTATAGGCTAGTATCTTTGATGACTGTAGTCTATACAACATTTGGGGAAATAGCACAAATCAAATATATCATTACATGCAAAGGGGAAAATGCTAAAGTAATCAGTTTTGCATGAATAATCTTTTCTTTAATAAATAAGCACTGGTTTTGATGAAAGATATAGGTGGATGGATTGCATGCACTTAAAATGTGAGAAGGCATTTGACCCCATCCCATCGAAGAGGTGGGTAAAGAAAATGGAATTTTAGGCGGGTTTAAAAGGAACTCCTTCAGTGGAATGAATATCATAAGAGCAGAAGAGCTTTTCTTATTGGGTTGGAGTAACTTGTGGCAAACTAATGGGCTTGGTCTTGGGGCTGCTTCTCAATGCCGGAAATGAGAGAACTTATTTTCATGATAGCCATTCACCTTATGGTAATGCTACTACAAAAACTTACAAACCTAAAACAAGCAGAACTGGATACATTCTGTGCACATGCAGCAAACTCAGTATCTGGCAAATAAATATGATGGTGCATAATTGCATAAAGACCTTAGCAAATGCATGTGTGACTGTTCATAAGGATGTCAGATAATGAAACGGGACATTTATGGCAAAGTGATGGTGTGGTGTTGCCGTACCGCAAGTGCAGCATAATGGTCTGCCTTTGGATATGAGAGGATATCCTTCAGGGGAGGCCAGGAGAGTTATCTGACCCAATACTGTGTTGGGTTCTCATATGTGTATTCCAAGGTTATAAAAAGAAGTAATCACACACACACACACACAATAACTGAAAGGCCTTGATATGAATATTATCCAGCATGAAATAAGCTGCAATAATCTGTATGTGAGAGGGACTTGGGAGTTGACACTGTACCTAACCTGTTGCAAGAGTTCCACCTTAAGAGAATGGCAAATGTTAGAGTTCTGGTATCACTCGACTCCATATGCAAGTAATTACACTAGGACCAATAAGTCGCATTTGGTGAGAATGTGCTATCATCAATGGATGGATAGGAGTAAAGTTTTGTTGACAATGTTTATACTTGAGGGGAGTCCATCATTTCCTTGCTCCTGTATGGAGTGCAGCCCCAAAGCTGTGAGAATCCCATAAAAGGGATTCTGAAGTTGTACAATAATAATAACAATAATTGCCTTCATTTAAATAAATCAGGAAATGTTCAGTAAACTATTCACAGGAAATTAAGCTAGAACAAGAATATGCTTCTCAAGTCTGATCACCATACTTAAACAAGCACAGAGAACATATAAAAAAGGTACAAAGGAGGATAACAAAGATGTGACAAGAACTGAAAGCCAATTTACAATGAGAGGTCACAGGTTATAAATCTGCCCACCATGGATAAAGATTAAGGGTTGATTTGACCACAACCTTCAAATTTTACACTAGAAATGATGATGTCACCAATGAACATTTCCTTGAAAGATGCAAAGACAGAACAACCAGAGGCCAGAATGATAGATTAAGCTCAAAACTTGTTAGGAAAGATATCAATATTTCTTTTATGGTATTAACAGTAAAAAAAAGTGTGGTAAGTGATGAAAATGTAAATGTTGGCAAAATACAAAACTAAAAAAGCTGTATGATAGCAGAGAAAGTTTAATAGATGATGCCCCATAAGTCTAGAAATCCCTCCCCATACTGTACAAACAGGTAAATTCACAAACACACAAATACAAAATCTTTAGATACAATACAGAGGGATAAATAAGTTATTGAGCATAAACTGGCTCTGATAAGGACTAGTCATAATTTTCCTTCATACCATCACATTTCATAAGAATGTACAGTACTTTCGTTTTCAGTACATTTTACATATCCACCACTATTTGTGGACAGGGTGAGCATGTAATGTCTAATTCCCAAAAATTACTTGAACACCTGAGAAGATTGCATCTCACCATTTCTTTTGGCCTGTTCACTGGTACAGTAATTTGTTGTAAAAGAAAACTGTTGCAGATTAGTTACTCTGAACATACATTTTTATTTCAACTTACTGTACCGAATAAGTAAATGTCTCAGAATTATAATATACACTTTCCAAAAAGTAAGCAAAATCAGCTTCATATTGTGATCTTAAATCATACTGATCCATACTGAAATGATATTAATATGCTTGATGGTGAACTTTCAACAACCTTCACAGTTTTACAATACAGTACATGATGATGATAATAATACCAATAATGATGATGATGATGATAATAAAAATTTTCTGTCCTCTTTCAATATTCAACAACCCATCACTTAAAAGGATCTCAGACACCTTTTGTTGTCAGAAGACTGACTAGCATGAAGCAACAAACATTCAGTATAATATCAAAAAAGATTCCCAGTCACATCAAAATTACAGATAAATGAGAAAAACAGCACTGCAATTTATTCAGTCTTCTGCAATAGGATAAATGAGTTCTACCAGAAACATCTCAAATTCAAGAAACTCTACAAATACCTTGAGAAATGTATTGGTATCCTTATGATTGAATCCCACTCTAATAAAGCCAGCTTTTTCAATCTGGAAACTAATTAAAAGTTCTGAAAGACTATTAGTTATGGTAATCTGAAGGGCAAGTTTAAGATGTTCTTTTCTTACCAAAAAGGATCATCTTTTCAGTAACACCCAGGATATTACATCAGCAGTACTCCATACATTTACATATGTCAAACATATTTCATAATGATTGTCCTGCATGTGTTAACCAAAGAATAAGGTAATTTTTGGAATGTTTCTAATTTTTTAGATGTACAGCACTAATCTGATCACTAATTACCACTGAATATGTTGTACAATCCTGTACAACAAGACCTATCATTAGCAACCATATCAATTCTATAAATCTACATGGCTGAATGAGAAACTTAGATATTGCCAACAGTCATTTGGGAATTTCGAGTCCTTCAATAATTCTTAAAAATATCTTTACAAGAATAACATATCTCATGTACTCCTATTTAACACGTAATCTTCATTACATCTTGCAACTCTTAAAAAGATATTCATGAAGTGTATGTTTATCAAACACTGGCAAAAAGCTTCACACTGAAGTCAATAAAATATTGAGAAAACAAGAGACTACCACAACTTACATTACAAAGAACAAGATTCAAAAGGGATGCTTGAAGTAAGACAGGTTGAAGCATCTAAAACTTGAAGAAAGAAGCTAAAGAACACTGCAGAATAAGCACCTCTGTTACCCGCATCAATTTCATCACACTTTGTGGAAAAATAACAACTTCTCATTTAACACCAACGACTGTATTATATGCACATGGAAAGTGTATTGTTTCATTTTCAGTAGATTTGGAATAGGTCACTGATAATACAATACACTCATTTTTTGCTGCGTGATTAATATTTTTACCTTTCAATGTGTCAGTGACGGCGACATTTTTCACTGGGGCCAAATTTATTTTGCATTTCTTCCATGATCTGGTCATATATTCTGGAGTTCTTGGAAACAAATGGATCTCGCCATGCATCGTCTTTAGCTTTATTCTTGTTCCTCCTCTTGATTCCGGGAGCATGGACTAGAAATGCTCTGTCCAAGATTACCAAATTGTATCCTCTAAGACACAGCTCATGCATCTGTTGAAGCAAAATCAAAAATTTAATAACCTATCTCCCTATCCATAACTCCCTTCTGTAGGGCTTCCTCACTATTTATAAAGAAGGCTATGTCCACCAGATGGAGACAGAGGACAAGAAGTCAGGTGATGTGTGTAAACCCTTGTGGGGTGCACACACAACAACTTAGAAGCCAGTGTTTAGCATCTTAAATATCATAGTTGCATCTTAGGCATGAGAGGTCTTGTAATTTGTTGAACAAGTGTTTGTAATGTTGGAGAGATGGGTGGTGTCCTGAATGCAGGTGGGAAAGAATAATTCATACAGTATTACTATTTTACTGGTTTGGTCACATGGAGAGAATGAGTGAGGAAAGACTGACAAAGAGGATATATGTGTCAGAGGTGGTCAGAGTGGAGGGAACGAGGAGAAGTGGGAGACCAAATTGGAGGTGGAAAGAGGGGGTGAAAAAGATTTTGAGTGATCAGGGCCTGAACATGCAGGAGGGTGAAAGGAGTGCAAGGAATAGGGTGAATTGGAACGATGTGGTATACCAGGGTCATTTCATGTGTGGTGGGGTGGCGACGGGAATGAATAATGGCAGACAGTATGAATTATGTACATGTGTATATGTCTGTGTGTGTATAAATATGTATACGTTGAGATGTATAAGTATGTATATAGAATAACCATGTTCTCAGTTATTCTACTCTCTTCATACGCAACTCATACCATAAAAGTCCTTATTTACATCTTTTCTAACAATCTTCCTGCCTGATTTCATATCATGTCCTTTAGTTGCTTTAAAATACATCTCTTGCAGAACTATGCATTACCCACATCAATAATGTTTTAAAAACTTTAAGGGCATAAATATCAAGCCACTCCTCACTCTCCTCACTTCAAAAGTGGGCAAATTTAAAGCCTTCAGCCTATCCCTATTACTCAGTGCTTTTACTTTTGGTACCACCTTTGTTGCTTGTGGATGAATAGGGAAGTAGTATGATTGGACATCTGAAAAAGAATGACAACATATGCATCACCTAACAAAGAATACATTCAACTTTTTCAGCAATTTTCTAATGCCAGCAATATCATACGAAAAGTACTTCAGATACAGGATAAAATTTTGAGGGGGCCATAAAAATATTTCAGGGGCTACAGTTGAAAGTTTTTGATAATATTACTGTGCCACTCTTCAGGGAAGGGGATTCCCAGCTTCAATGTGCATCCCATAGACCTTTCATCAGCTCTATGCAATTCTCAAATCTGCATCAGCTGGACTGAACTTATCTCATGCCACACTAGTGTCATAATGTACAGCTTTATGTTGGAGGTAAATAAATAATTCCTGATATCTTGGTTCCTTAAAAATATCCTGGACTTTCTCCAGTCAAATGCCTTCACTTTACAGCCTTCAGAGGACTCATTCTTTATTCATTTTATCAAAAACATATTCTTTCCCTCATACATTTAGCTGTGAGAAGTAAGCGAGATCCATGACATCCAGATATCAACACCTACCTCCCATTAAGACAAAGACTGGGTAAAGCTACAGCATAATCTGAAGTTCTCATAAAAAAATAGTTCAGGAATAAAAAAGAAGTCACCATCTCAAGTTGACATGAGGATAACAGACACCATCCTATGTGTCATAAAAAAAGTTTCCACCAACACCTATTCTGGAGCTTACTTACTCATATCTTTAGATCAGAAGTACTGTCAACTGGAAACACTACAGTACAAATATACACAGAACATCCTGCTTACACCCTATCCAGTTAACAATGCAAATGCTCTCAATGCTGACAAGATGGTTTCAACCAAGAGATCTATCTCTGATAGACACTGGTTGTAGAAGACTAATACTCAGTGGATACCTTGATCAGAAGATATCCATATCTGGATCTCTGGGATAAACCATGCGTTTTCCAGGGGAGTTTGCTGCTTTCTCTCAGTACTTAATTCTGGTTCATCTCCTCAAGCTTAAAAGACAAACCCTGCTAAAAAAAACACAAGGGGCGTTGAAGTATGAAAAAACCTTTTCTTCCTGCATGATAAAGACTTGTGAGCAACCCTACTTTACACTTTCCTATCCTTGCTCTGTTCTATCATTTACACATCTTCCTCTTAGTACTTCTGCTCCAGAGTGGAGAACTGACCAATTGGGTAGGGCAGTGCAGGCATCTGAGAAACTTTATACAAACATGAGGGCAATATTTCTGAGCAAATGCATGTCTTATCAAAAGAAATTTTTCTTATGTTAAAGACAACTGGGTACTTAGGCTGTAGAACTTCAATCTTGTTCGCAAGTCCTCCACAAGAAAATGCTTATCGTACTTGCAAAACATTATTTTCTTCAGCAAGTACATATCATTTCATCCTTTCTATCTCTCAAACAAAAAGTTGTATATCTACACTGTTTTACTGAACTAACAGCAATCAACTGCTTGTACAAGAAATCCTTTTAACAATGTTCTATGATTTTGGCTTTTCACATGATGGTAATACAATGGTCTAGTATGACAGTTAATACCACTTTACCTGTGTCATTTTGTCCTGTAGACCCTCCCATGATAGCCTTTCATCATACAAAGGCTCATCCTTAGTGCATATGTAAATAGGTTCCCACCGATGGTATGGGTATTGTCGCTTCACCACAGAGAAAACCTGTAAAACAACATATTTCATTTGACTACACGAGACAAGAGTATACTAAAAAAAAACATTACAATGAAACATTCAGCTTATAAAACAAAACACCATTTCTACTACATGCATACACCTTTCCTGGACTTTGCACGGGCCCAGAACACAGTTACACTTACACACATTTAATTCTTAATAACAGTTTTCTAGAAACAATAGTGAGTTTCATATATAAAGCATATATGGTAAACACCAGTGAAATTGAGCATGTGAATAAGGCTATGGTGTGCCAGGTGGGGAATACTACAGTAAGCCAAGAGAACATGGGACGTCTCCTACCATCCAACACCACCTCCTCTCCATCATCTAAAATCCCTGTTACCGTGACCCCACATCTCTGAAAAGTGTGTGGGTGTTTATGTCAACCTCAGGAAGTGTGTGGAAGGGTACAATTATTGGAAGAAATGAACAGTGAAGGAGTAAGTGTGAGAGCCTTAGGGAGTGTTTGGAGAGGTATCAGCATCGCAAGAAGTAAGTGGATGGGAGGGTACAAGGGGATACAAGAATTCAATATGATAATCAGTTATCAAACTCCTAATCAGCAGTGAAAACAATCCACACTTGGCAATTCATCAAACATTACCAAATTAATCTTAATAACAGGCATCCTAAGTTAAACAAAATTCCAACAACCGATTAATAAAGTCAACGACCTTACAACTATGACTGAACCAATGTATCTATTTTGAATTACCTTAATCAAACGAGAAATCTTTTTTAATAAACTTATAATGCTTAACACAGAAGTCCCAGTTCCTACTTGCAAGACACAATTGCATGTTAGAGTTGGATGCCCTAGGATTACTCTGACCTAGGTCAGTCTTTTTTTTCTACCTCACCCACACATATAAACTGCCGGCATTCTGTCCACAAACAGTACAACCTCTCCTTGTCATATGTAACACCTGATAACCCTTATCTCACACACCTCATTATTTGTAGCTGGATTTTTCTGCAGTGAGCTCTATACGATAGCTTTGCCTTTTGGCAAAATGGCAGGAGCAGTGGACAGTAGTAGTAGGCAGGAACATTAGGCAGGATCATTAGGTAAATGTGGTAGGTAGGAACATTTGGCAGAAGCATTAGGGAGTAGAAGTCAGTAGGAACATAAGGTAAGAGCCCCTGCAAACACTGCGCTAGAGATGCTCTCTGTCAGAGGCTTGTTAAGGGTGAACCACTAAATGCTAAATGGCGGCAGGAGTTCACTAGTTATGGAGTTTTTATTCCCGTGGCCACCCCCTTGAGGGACCTCCAGTTGGGAACAAGCGTCAGAGATAGATAGATTGGGAGTAACTGGTGATAAGTACACCTGACTTGTACACCTTAATGGTACCAAGAGTGCTTAGCTGACTTACCTGAAGTGTGCCAGGTGTGCCTAGCTGGTGTACCCAGTCTGCCAGACCAGGGAATCGTTGACAGTGAGCACATATATGGCGATGGAAGTAAACAGCGTCATTCTGCAGGTACTGGTGCACCAGCTCTTCCTTGTTCAATGGTACAACAGTAGCCACTTCAAACACAGGCACCACGTACACCCGTGGCCACACACTTGATACTCTCACCTCTTTCTCCTCATTCACAAGCTGGATCAGTCCCAAAAACTGCTCTGCTAAACCTTGTGATGGATATAGTTCTACATCTGATGGGAGCACAAACCACGTAGGTGCTGCTGATCGCGCCACATTACGAGCTACATTTACGGGGTATGGGAGACTTTTTATTGCACGGTATCCACGCACTAATGCTGTTTTATCATCGTTACAGTCAACGGAGTCTTCCTCCACAACCTGGTGCCAGTCCGCTCCTGGGGGTGTGTCACGCGGCCAGAAGAGGTGCCACGTGACACGTTCTCGAACAGCTGGAGGGCCACAGGCACGGAGATGGGCCACTCGAGCTGCGGCTAGACAGAAGTCTGAGCGGGGGACGAAGACTGCCACCGAGAGTGGCCCCGTCCAGCGTACAGCCAGCTCCCCAACATGGGAGATCATCTCAGGTGTCGTGTGTGTTGTGTATGTCACCGACTCATTGACAGTGTAGGTGCGGGCGGCTGGCAGCCAGTTGGATACTACACTGTACGGCCCATTATCACCCAGCTGTGGGGACCCACGCGACTCAAGCGGGCGTCTTGCAGGTACAAAAGAGATGATGGTGCACACCAGCTGAGCTGCATCGTACTCCTCACTGGACTGGTCAGTATTAGTGGCACTGGCCTCAGCTGTATCCTGTGGTGGGCAGGCTAGGAGGGCGCACGGAGCAGCCAACAGCAGCCAGGCGCCTACCACTACCGCCGCCCCCACACACGCCCATTGCTGCCACCTTCGCCATGCTCGTGTCCACACCATGTCGCGTACCTTCCCACACACACACCATCTACCTCCACCCTCACCACCCACCACCACCTGGAAAAAAAATTACGTGAATACCACATAAACTATAAAATTTTATAAAATGTACCAACTTACACAGGAGAATAGTATTCCTAAACATGTTCTTGAGAACTTTGCTAAAAGTTGCACCACATACATAAGTAATATTACTACCTTAATTCACCACATACATAAGTAATACTACCTTAATTCACCACATACATAAGTAACATTACTATCTTCATTCACCACATACTAATGTAACATCACTACCTTAATTCACCACATACTTAAGTACCATTACTACCTTCATTCACCACGTACTTAAGTAACATTACTATATTGAGTTATAAATCAAAAGTAATTAAAAAAAAAACTGCAGCAATAAAGGCACACAAAGTATCAGCAATTGCTGCAGTAGATATCACCGTATGAACATCACAGATAATCCAATCCAATGCTGTACTACCTTAGCAGTATTTTACTGATTTCCTTGACAGCTAATCAAACCAAGTGACATATCTTTCATACTATTTCCCATATCCCGCGTTAGCGAGAAGGAAGGAACAGAGAAGGGGGTCAAGTGAGGATATTCCCTCAAAGGATATATATATATATATATATATATATATATATATATATATATATATATTAAACTCTGATACTGCAGGAGTGTTTTGTTAGC